>JANHGD010002224.1:343518-356279 GCA_027560375.1 Imantodes cenchoa
TCTTTCTTTCTTTCTTTCCTTCCTTCCTTCCTTCCTTCCTTCCTTTTCTTTCTCTCTCTCTCTCTTTCTTTCTTTCTTTCTTTCTTCCTTCCTTCCTTCCTTCCTTCCTTCCTTCCTTCCTTCCTTCCTTCCTTTTTCTTTTTCTTTTTCTTTTTCTTTTTCTTTTTCTTTTTCTTTTTCTTTTTCTTTTTCTTTTTTCTCAGTTAAAATCTCTGCTATTACAACATGCTTCTGTCACAGAAGATTACTGGGATGCAAAGCATCTAGCTTTTAGGTAATGTTGTTAAGCAAAACCTTAGGAAATCTGAGAAATCAACAAATAACTTTTAAACCAGGACATATTGTAAAAGGTGGGGGAGGGAGAGAAACTGAAACATGGATGTAACTGAAGCCTCTGTTATGGCATGCCAGTACTGTACGGTGTGTGCTACATTAGAGCTTAGTGATTGGATGCCATTAGAAAGCATGTGATATTGAATAGATTTTGGGGGGGGGGGGCTTATTTTGGTAGAAGCAATAAACTAATACATTCCCGGTCATGGCTATGGAAACACTAACATCTGTGTATCTATCTGTCCCAACCTGCTCCATCAAGGTAAATCAGGTTGCCGCTCTCATTTTCAGCCATTGCAGGCCAATAGAATTGTCTGGGAATTATGGGAACTTCAGTCCAGTCTGGATATCAGTCTGGAAATGCTAATCGATAATATACACCCATAGCTTTGTTTTGTCAGTCATGTTCACAAGGAGGAAGAAGATATTGTTTTTCTGAATACCAAAGACAATTGCTCCCCCAAAAAGTGCAAGGATTTCAGTGAGAAATGCAGTAAGGGTGATGGTATTCCCCTCCCCCCAATAACTACTGATTATGAACTCACATGATTGTCCATTCCAACTGTGTCATATTCACTCTAAAATATGACTCAGGATGATGTCTGCAAAAGACAAGAGCTTCCATGGCAGGTAAAGTCAGTGTGTAGACTGAAAACTACAATCTTAAGAGATTACCATTTGGATCAGGGGTCTCCAAATTTGGCCGCTTTAAGACTTGTGGACTTCAACTCCCAGAATTCCCCAGCCAGCTTTGTCCATAAGTCTTAAAGTGGCCGAGTATGGAGACCCCTGATTTAGATCAATGAGTTGTTCAACTTTATGGGCCCTTTCAAAGTATTTTTCTTGTTTGTGATGCTGTATTTGTGCAACATTGTCCAAGCAATTGTATAACAGACAACATAACTATGGTATTCTATTATGATTGGAATATGACAGTGAAGTCCTCATACTGTGAAAAATGGAGGCAGAGAGGAAATAGCTGACACGTCTCTAGTTAACAACATACTTCAAATTCAATTTCAGATATATGTTGAACTGGTTCATTGCAATGCTACGGCCCACAGCTGTTCCTTAAGTAATAAAAAATTGGCCTAATGTGATCAATGCACATCCAGTGAGACTCTACATTTGTGATACTTTTCCCATACACAATATGAACAGATTGTATGTTCACATGCTGTAAAACACAATGCTTTCAAAAGAGGCTGTTCTCCCATGTAAATACAAACTAGACGTGATATATGCAGATTATCTGTTACATGCAGAATTTAATTAAGCAGACCAAACACAGTTTCAGAAAAGTACAAGATTAAATGTAAAAGAAAGGAATTGTTTTAGTAAAAATTAGCCAGAAGAGTTAACAATGTTCTCTCTTCCATTATATTCCTATTTTAAATCATCCTTTTAAAAAACTTTTAAATAAATTGATTTGTTATAGATTACAGTTAGTCTTTGATTTATGACCAATATTGAGCCCAACATTTCTGTTGTTAAGTGAGATATTTGTTATGTGTGTTTTGCCCAGGGGTGGGTTCCGGATTTCTTTGCTGCTGATTCGCTCAGATATGCGCCGTGCGGGTGCTTAAAAAACAAGATGGCGGCACCTATGGTGCCACCAAGAGAATTGCCTCGGGGGCATGGCAGGCCTGGGTCGCTGCCGGTTCCAGCGACCCAGGCCACCAAGTTGCTACCAGTTCAATAGAACCGGTTCGAACTGGTAAGAACCCACCTCTGGGTTTGGCCCATTTTATGACCTTTCTCACCACAGTTAAGTGAATCATTACAGTTAAGTTAGTCATATGGTTGTTAAGTGAATCTGGCTTCCCCAGTGACTTTATTTATGATGGTTCCAGTGTCCCATGGTCATGTGATCCCCTAAAACTTCTGACAAGCAGTCAGAAGTTTACAAAAGGGGATCACATGACCCTGGATCACTGGAACCGTCATAAATATGAATCAGTTGCTAAGCATCCAAATTTTGATCATGCAACCAAGGGGGTGCTGTAACAATCTTAAGTGTGAAAAATACTATTTATTAGTCGCTTTTTTATAAGCCGAGGATTACCTGTATTTACTCATAATATATGACCATTCCTTTACTTGTGACACATTCCTGGCCAATGGAATTGAATGAATAGTGAATGTGACTGCTCTGGTTGAAACAGAGTTCTATTTATACAATCTAAAATGTCATATGGTTTTGAAAAAGAGTCATAGTGTTATTTCATGTTCAGAAAGTGAACCACAGGTGGTTTTGTGGTAGAGGAGTAATAGGAGTTTTCTTCACCTGTGGACTGATCCAGATTAATAATTTTGTTGCGGAATGCTAACAGCCACCACACTGCTGTTTATGCATCACTTCTGTGTGGCTTTACACTAGCATGTACCTTGTTAAAAAGAAACAAATGCATCTTTTGAATTTTGGAGTTCTATATGTATAATATGATTCGTTACATTTATTTAAAAAAACCCAAACAATGCCATGAAGAGACATAAAGTTAAAATTTTGCAAAGGTATTCAGACTGAGCAATGCTTCATCTATATGAGGCCTAGAAGCCCCCTGCAAGATGTTTAATACAACATCAGCTAAACTGCAAATTGGCTAAGAATTTCTGAAATACAATTACCTGTTAACGATGAATCAACACCAATACTTAACTTTTCACAGGAAAAGTTAAAGATTAGAGTTGCAAGTGAATCTTATTATTTTATTTTCTACTACTTTCTACTTGCAGCTAAGAATGCAATCCCTTTGAAATTCTTGTTAGTTTTTTTTTAATAGCCATTCACCTCTGTTGGTGAATGCAGAAGAGGAACAGAATGTGTAGTTTATCAAGATGCTGATGTTTATTTTGTTTTAAAATCCTGAATTTTCCGTAGATGCTACAATTGTTTTTCTGAACTATACTGGAGCTGATTTTGTTTGATAAAGTTATGAATAAATAAATTGCACTGAATTAAAGCAATTGAATTACAGTTATGTAACATCAGATTCCTTAGGGAGTGATTTGACTAATCTTACTACACATTTGAAATCATCCGTGAAAAATTAATGTATGCTAGGTATATTAAGGAGAGATCTGGCTGTAGTCTTGACTATGGTACTAAGTTAGCTGGGTGACCTTAGGCCAATCCCTCTCTCTGAGTCCTAGGAAGGAAGCAATGGCAGACCACTTCTGAAAAATCTTGCCAAAAAAACTGCAGGGACTAGTCCAAGCAGTCACCAGAAGTCAAAAACTGACTCAAATATGTGTATATGGCTGCACACAAATACATAGTATGCTAAACATAATTGAACGAGCTAAGTTACAATGGGGATCACCCAAAAGACAAAGTTAGGGACAGATCAACATGGAGAAAATCTGTCTATGTGACCACTAAGAGTCAACTCCAACTTAATGGCACATAATCAATCACTCAATCAGTGTGTCAAACACAAATGTGTTAGTTATGGAGGAGGAAGAACTATCTTCAGATAATATGTGCATTGTGTAGAATTCAATTTCCAAACTTTATATGTTAGAAGTTAATTTTTAAAAGTTGTTTTAAACTCAGGATAGGAAAATTATAAACTTCTCATAAACTTAGTGTACAGTTCATTTATCCAAAGGTTTGAATTTGCTATACGGTAGGAATCTTAAAGACCTTAAAGCCTGTAAATATGTACAATGCTGAATTCTTTATAGTTAGATATCTACCAGAATAACTTTTTGAAATCTCTAAGTTATTTAAATTCTCCACAAGAATTTTTAATATTCAGCACTGGTCATCTGAATTATAAGTCAATTAAATCAGAAGGATTTACTTTCATGTTAACTTAAAATGAATGGAACTTGCGTGGCTTGAATCCAAATCTGTCCGGCGAGCAGTGATGCAAATTCTGTTATCAACCTGGTTTCACTTAAATCCATATCAACTCTTTCCTGACTTTGATGCAGCTGGAATTGCAATATTCATATCTAATCTTCTTCCCCCATCTGTCAAAACTACAATCTGTCTGCATGAGTGTGAAGGAAGAGATAGAGTCTCCTATGAATGAGATATCGCATCACCATTTTTAGAAGGAAGTGAAAGACTTTGAAGGAGGCTTAGATGAGCCTTTGTATCTTCTTATCATTTGGTACATTTGCTTCCCAAAATTGATAGAAATTTTCTGTTGTCAGATTAAGGTTAACATAATTTCATGTAATACCTCTCTGCATATACACGTACAAACATTATTTACCACACAACGCATACCTAAGAAACACTACCAAATTTCCCAAAAGACAAACTAACACCAACAAAAAAGCATCACAGCATTATTACCTTTATTATTTGGAAACTAAAGAACACCCATGCCTAAGCTTTAACTGTGGTTTCTGAAAATCTTGCAAAGTTGCTCTTGAATAATCTATCACAAAAGGAAAATTACTAAGAAGAGTGATATTAACTGTTTTTAATTATAAAAGCTAAATGTTTCTTTTGTTCTTAAACAAGTGGTATATCCATGGTTTAATTGGTTCAGTTGAAATATTACAAAATAGCAAAATGGACTCAATCAAGTGATTGTTCCTTGAGTGGGACAATTCAGAATATTGCTTTGAATGGTCCAGATATTTGCTAGCTTTGAAAAAAAACCATCTTCAAATCACATCATATTTTAATATAAAACATACACCCTTTGAAGCAATAAGCACCATGCAAATTCATGAAAGTACGGTACTTCAGGAAAGTTCAGGAAACTCAAGCATAAAATTCTTCTGAATGTTTGAATTCCATCTGTCATTCTTTCTGCTGTTTAGTGAACTTCTTCAGACTTTGCACAACAATTATGAAGAAGTAGGATGCTTCCTTAAAATAACTATATGAGAGCCATCTTGCAGTACAAACACTAGGGCATCTGATTTTAGATTCATTCTACAGACTTTAACACACACACACACACACACACACACACACACACACGTCAATCAGGAGAAAAAGAAATGGTTGTATGAATTTGATCTGGACAAGTTCTGAATGTCATTCATATGGAGAGTTCAAATCCACAAATGATTCACTAAATTGGGATTTACTTGCTGTCATTGATAAACACCATTCATTACTAGCAAAATGAGGCTGTAAATGAAAACATTATAAATAAGTTCTTTTGATCCTATTGTCTTTTATCTGAGCTATATGTTTAGCTAACAGAGATAAATTACAAACAGTCCAAATTCATTTAGTTTATTAAGTTGCAGATATGCCATGAATATTGTTTATAATTTTAGCTGCATTTTAAACTTACGTGAATTCTATACTGAGCAACATATAATAGTTACCAAATTGAAAACATTCAAACAGCCCTTATGTTTAAGATAAATAGGAATGTGAATTAATTATATGCTTGGCATGGTTTTACATTTTGTAGTTCACTACAGAATGCAATAAATATCGGTAAGCACCATACTTGTGCTTTGAAAATTTTGTGTCTTTTTTACTCCAATCTTTGCTATAGTCAGTCAATGTACAATGAAGTCACTTACATTTTAAGAGTTAGAGTTTTTTTCCTAGCTGAAATTCATTTTGTTTACATGGTTTAAAATGTAAATGAAAAGGGTTTCAGAATGTAGTCTGAAAAACAAGTCAGAATCACAGAGAACATCAACAAAGCAAGAAAAATCACCCTCAGTCCTCAATGGTTTTATGCATTAAGCAAATCATTCATTGCAATTTCAGTTTTGTGTGGATTGTGTCAAAGGGACCATTTGATATCTAGAATTCTTATGTTTTGATCCACAATAAACCTATGTAATTAAAAAAAGCTACATCAAAATTCAAGAACTAGCCTCACTTTCAGAATAATTATTGGTATTTATTTATTTATTTATTTATTTATTTAATATATTCTATAATTCAATAATTCAATATATATTTAAATAATTATTAATTTGCATGCAGTAACATTACATTACGTGCAGAAATCACTCTATAAAGGAAACAGGATTTGTTAAAAAAACAAATCTATCCCATTACTTCATTGACATCTAATACCACTCTTTGGTTTCAAAAGCACCAATCTGATTTTTAGCCTACACATACATAATGTATTAATATGTAATTGATGGATGATTTTAATAGCAAACATATTAGGATGGCAGTGTCACATTCAATCATAGAAAAACAAATTCAATTAGTAATTGGAATAGGATCAATATATATTTTTTAAACTTCAGAATTACTGTTTAGAAGTTTATTTAAAAGCAAATAAAAATGAATAACTCCTGAATCTTTCTAAACATTCCAATTACTAATAAATACGAACTATATTTTCTTTAGTAATTCTCTTAATGTTGAGCTGTCCCTAGATCAAACTATTTCCATGCCCTTGTACTAAATAACAGCACAGACAGTTCTACAGTCAAACCCATCTCTTTGACTAAGAAAAGAAATGAGCCTTTACCCAATATGCCAGCCATAGCTCTGTTTCTCCTCATCAGGTACATGGCCCAGGATAAGGGTGATGACATGACCATCTGCCCCTGGTTCATGGTCAGATTCAATGGGAGAAAAACCAAGAGAGCATCCAGGAACAGCAAATGACCAGGAAAAACTAAATAAAAGAGCATACGTCTCCTTCTTTTCCTCTTCACTTTTTTTTCTACCCAAGAGATTCTTATTTAACACAAGCAAATTGAAAAATGACAAGCACTCATGCTTACTGTGTTGCTTTCCATTGACCAAACTCACAAGAGACTTCGCTTCTTCTTCTTCTTCTTGCCTCAGGCATTTAGACTAGCAATTTTTATCTAGTTACTTAAATGATTTTTTTCTTACCACCCAATTAAAGTGAAAGTGTTGATGGATGTTTACTTTTGGCAGGTGGAAAAAAAAGGAAAAAATACAGTGGGGGGGTTTACCTACTTTTTTCTGATAATTCTCTTTGAATAAGTAAAATCTTACATTGACAGAAAGTAGGCCTGTGTTTCTTTTAGACATAGATTTGCGATTATATAAACTATATGCATTATCATAACTGACTGCATATCTCAATTGCATATTTCAGTTAAACAGGAGATAATTAACAGCAAACATTTAAAACTAATTTAATTTCAGATAGAAACTATTTCCTAATGACTTTGTTTTGTTTTGAAAAACTTGTAGACTCTGATCCTTCATCAGTTCTGTGAATAAATTGAGAATCATGTACAATACGATATCTTAAAGTGTAACTCAAACAAAGCAATTATGAGGGATTATGAAAGTTCTGGTTTTACATACATGTACATGTACATACACACATATGTATAATTTGTTCAACTATAAGTACTTCTACGCTATAACAACATGCAGAAAGTACATCATATATATGTTTCAAGGAATACAACTGTTTAGTCATTTGAACATTAATATTAGCTATGCCCCTTAAATGTTAAATTATCACCTATTGCAGTAATTAATACTGTATTTTATTAACAAAAATTCTACACTATATTAATTTTTTTTTCTGGAAAAGTTAATAATGACAATGATTCAAAGGTAATAATATATCTAACAATATTTTATTTTGCTTTGGGGGGACATAGCAAGGGCAATTACATTTTACCTCAAGAAACATTTAAAAAAAAACACTATCAAATGTTATAGAAAAATGGAGAGTGTTTATCAGTTGTTACATTATCTGGTAAAGAAACGGTATTTTATCTTCTTGAAGTTTATATTTGCTTTTAAAAAAAAATCTATCTTATTCTAATTCTAAAGAAATACTAATTCTAAAGAAATACTATTTAGATTCCCAGGGAACATAAAGGGGAAGAAGCTGGCGTGAATTGTATCACACGTTCTTCACTATCTTGAGAAATATTGCCTAATTCTCTGTTGCAATGTTATTAACTGTAACAAAAAGAGTTATCCAGGCTTTAGGCAAAAGCTTTTGCAACTACACAACAAGATGTTTCCTGGGGCTTTCAGACACTGTTTGAGTGAAGGTACTGTAATAACCCATCTGGTAAAGGCTAGATAAAGTCTTCCTCAAGAGAACAGTCTTATCTTTTTCACTTCTTGGCAGGCCATGTTCTTGAATTTGGAACTTGGAATTTAGATTTTTTTATAAGACTTCATGCTTTTCTTTGTTTTATCCCGTCATTAAAAAAAAAAAGTATATATTTTACTTTCCTATGAAAAAGTTTTGGGAATATTTGTGATTAACCAGACAGCACTGGCCACAATTATCCATTCTATATTTTCTTTTCATAAAGAAAGCTGCTGGTTAAGAATACAACAATCCCATTGACAGAAGGATCTCTGAATATTTTGTCAGAGTATTTACCAATGTTGCTCATTTTAATGAATAGCTATAAACAGATAAGAAATTTAGTGTATTTCTACTGATATTGATAGAGAAGGAGCTAGAATTTAAACAATGAACAAACAATCTTTGCTTTATCAGAACTAGCCGAAAACAGAAGAACGTGCTTTCATTTATATCTGGTGCCTGATGACATTAGCTGCAATGATAAAAAATTGGGGCACCATACCTGCTTGTTTGGAAAGTTAATGCAACATTTACAAGAGATAACATGAACCCACAAAATTAATAGCTACTGTTTTGTTTATACAATCTAGTAGTTTTCAAACCTTGATACTTTAATTTCTTTTGTTCGGTAAATCTTCTGTTGACGTACCCTTTCTATAGTCCAGTGATGGCGAACCTTTTTTCCCTCGGGTGCCGAAAGCGCGTGTACGCGCACTATCACGCATGCATGAGTACCCACACCCATAATTCAATGCCTGGGGAGGATGAAAACAGCTTCCCCTGCCCCCCGGAGGCCCTCTGGAGGCCGGAAAGGGCCAGTTTCCCAACTTCTGGTGGGCCCAGTAGGCCCATTTTTCGCCCTCCCCAGCCTCCAAAGGCTTCCCTAGAGCCTGGGGAGGGCAAAAACGCCCTCCCCATCGCCCTGGAGGCTCTCTGGAAGCCAAAAACGCCCTCCCAGAGCTTCTGTGTGAGCCAGAAATCAGCTGGCTGGCACACACATGCACATTGGAGCTGAGATAGGGCAACAGCTCGCGTGCCAGCAGATATGGCTCCACGTGCCACCTGTGGCACCCGTGCCACCTGTGGCACCCGTGCCATAGGTTCGCCATCACTGCTATAGTCCTTACTAATGATGGAAATAATCAAATAACTTTTGGTTTTTTATTTGTTATAATAAAAAAACCTTTTGTTTTTCACATGTTGAATCAAATCCATCTTGGTTGAACATGGAATATGTAGTAGAAAATTGTCTGTTCTGGGTCCAAACAAAATTAGCATTCTCAACATATGCAATTTCATAACAATGCAAAACAAATTTTCTTTCATTCAAAAGCAGTTTCTTTTATATATATAGGTGGCCTTCAACAGCTACAGGCATGACAGAAATCATACCAATGTAAAAAAAAATTTAAAGCATTTAATTTTGTGGGTTCAAAAACATGAATGTTGGAGTTTATTCAAAATTGGTTTTAATTGCACATACTTTAATTCCTATATCATTTATTTATTTTACACAGTTTTAGGGAAAAACACACGAAGATCCCAAAAGAAAATATTTTAAAACAGCAAAAGAAACAAAATAACTGCACAAAAAAAGGGAAAAAGTGAAACATTTGTTCAAAATTGATGCATTAAAAATACAGTGTGCTTAAATAGGCACATGGTTACCAGGGGCTGGGCCTATTTCAATGACAGCTAATACTAGTTTAGGGACTTTTACATCTTCTTTAAAGAAAATATTTTTTAAATTATTATCAGCATTTTTTTCCCACTGAATGTCTATTGGTCTTGGAGGACTCTGTGATTACAAAAGCAATTGACTGGGGATATGTAGGATGGATAACTCATCAATCAAATGCCACCATGAACCTGCAGATATCCCCCATTTAGTGATCGTAATTGAGACTGGCAACTCAGTCATTAAGCAAAGCATTTTCAAAGCGAAACTGTGACTGTGCTTATGATCTTACTTCAGTTTTTCTTTTATCATTTACAGTAAATTTGTAAATGCCAGGATTGGCAGCAAAGTCACTTTTTCATCACTGTTATAACTGCAAACATTTCCTGACTGAGGCAGTTGCTAAATGAGGCCTACATGGGTCTCTTCCTCCTAAATGCCAGAGAATTAAGACAGCAACAACACTTACCATTGCTCTGACAATGTAATGCCTGTCTGTATTACTGGTATATCAGCACAGCACTGGCAGTGTTATAAATCACTAATCTCTGCAACCAAAGTTTCTGGTGTCAGTGCTGCCTGCCATTCATAGTTTTCAAAGAAAATGTGAGTAATCTGAGACCAAAAATATTTTATGCCAAATATTGACAAATCTTTAAGAGAAATCTCATAATAGTTTTAAAACGATGGGATTAAACTTAGATTGAAATTCTTAACGTTTTCCTCATTTCTTGAGGTTAGGATGATTTAGATCCGTGATGGCAAACCTATGGCACACGCGTGCCATAAGTGGCACGCGGAGCCATATCTGTGGGCATACGAGCTGTTGCCCTAGCTCAATTCCAGTGCATATGTGTGTGCTGTCCAGTTGATTTTTGGCTAGCCCTGCCCTTGCTGTCCCTCCCCAGAGTCTCCACACGGCCCGTTTTGGATGCCAGGTAAGTATAGGGCTTGCATGGAGGATCTGGGAGGGCGTTTTCAGCTTCTGGGGGGTGCGGGAGGCCATTTCGCCTTCCCTGGGCTTCAGGAAAGCCTCTGGAGCCTGGGGAGGATGAAAAATGGGCCTACCAGAAGTCTGGAAATGGGGCAGGGAGGGAGGCCTGCTAGGTCCAAAATGGGATGCGTGTGTGTGTGTGTGTGTCATGTGCACATGCGTGGGGGCGGGTCAGCACATGGGGGCATTGCATTATGGGTGTGGGCACGCGCACACACGCTTTTGAACACCCGAGGAAAAACAGGTTCACCATCACTGATTTAGATGGTCCATAAATTTAAGGGTGTTACATAACTGCATAGAAATTTTACTAATCATTTCATTAAGATTGAGGATCCTCTAGCATTAGGGGGATTGTTATGCCAGAGAACAGAGGCATGACTGAAAAAATCTTGAGCACAGAATCCCTGCAGTGAACATTTTCTTCCTTCTCCTATCAGTTTTACGCTCTCATCCTAATTGGAACAGTTTGCAGGCCAAGCTCTGGGAAAATAATTCTTGATATAATGCATCCAGTTGTTTGCAGATTAAAGTGCCATGATTTAACTAGAAAGTTCTGAGTGAAAAGAATTAGTAGCCCTCTTGAATGACAGGTTTGCTGACTATTTACGTTCTTGACTTTTGACAGAGAAAAGTTTTCCCTCTAAACCTTGTGAGAGATACACCCAGCTGCCTTGCTTCTTCTCCCGCTTCCCGTCGCCAGGGGCAGCAGGAGTGGATGCTCTCTGGGCTCCGTGGCCGACGGGTCTTTTGTATGCCTTTCCCCCGGTTCCAATTCTGCCTCAAGTCATTCAGAGGATTGTCCTGTTCCAGGCGGAGGTTCTGCTGCTGGTGCCCCACTGGCCCTGGAGGGCTTGGTTTGCCGACCTCCGTTCCCTATCTATCTCTCCTCCAGGGCGTATTCCACTGATGGAGGGGGCGCTCAGTCAGGGGCAGTTGGTACATCCAGACCCTCAATGATACCAACTGACCGCTTGGCACTTGAGCAGCAGTTGGTGAGGGACCAGGACTTTGACGAAGATGTCATCCTGGTGATGCAGGCGGCCAGGCGGCCCTCCACTCAGAGGATCTACACTTCCACCTGGAGGGCTTTTTATGCGTGGTGCTCGACCGAGGGTCTCGACCCCACTTTCAAGGTCCTCCGTTTTCTTCGCAGGGGGCTAGCCATGGGGCTTTTCCCCAAAGCATTGCGACAGCAAGTGGCTGCCCTTTCCTCGGTGTTGTCCTGTGCTCAAGCTCCGTCCCTAGGACAACTGCCGGCCACTAAACATTTCCTTCGCGGGGCATCCAACATCAGTCCTCCAGTGGTTCACCGTTACCCAATTTGGGACCTGTCTCTGGTGTTGCAGTCTCTTATGGGCGCTCCTTATGAACCCTTGTCCACGGTTCCCCTGCGATGGTTGTCTTATAAAGTTGTTTTCCTCTTGGCGATTACATCCGCAAGACAGGTTTCCAAACTTTCAGCGTTATCAGTTCACAAAGATTTGTGCGTTTTTCATATGGACAAGGTTGTTCTCCGCCTTGACCCGTTGTTTCTACCGAAAGTGAATTCCGTCTTCCATCATGCCCAGGAACTGGTACTGCCCACCTTCTACGCCAACCCGTCGGGGGCGACCCAGCACCTCTGGCACACTCTGGATGTTCGATGCGCTCTTTCTATCTATCTGGAGTGCACAAGGGACATTTGCCGCACTGAAGCGATGTTGGTGGCCTTTCTTCCCAGTTCCTTGGGTCGCAAGGTAACTGCTACCACTATTTG
>JANHGD010002224.1:462726-473084 GCA_027560375.1 Imantodes cenchoa
GAAGCCAAAAATCGCGCGGGTGGGTGGCACGCCCACTCACAAGGACGCCGGCTGCGCGCGCAGCCGCTCCGGTAGTCCAGGTAAGTGGCAAACCGCCCCTGAAAAGGAGGCTACATTTGACTCAAAAAGACAGAGTGGAAGGGTTATCACACAAAGAACTGTTTTTCAGTGTAACACTACAAATAATGGGAAGGAAGGGGGATAGTTTTCATTGCCAGAATAGCTTTGCAAGTCAGTTAATTACTAGCAATAGCAAATGGACCCAATACTTTTTGGAAGAATATGCTTTGATTCCCCATGAGCATATAGGTAAAACAGTAGGTACTATAATAAATTATAATTGTTGTTGGTTGGTTAAGCATGCCTGTGATTTTATAACATTGCTCAATTACCTTGGGATGCTTATATATGTCATCATTTCTTGCAGAGTCTCTGGTGTTTGTTCTTCTGCATGTTGGATAAATCCATCAGCAGAAAACCTGTGTCCTGAATCTAATGTCTTTTATTTAATCAACAAAAAAGCCATACCCCTGTATTTATCTCAAAGGGTTGTATATGAGGGTGTTTCAGAAAGCAGTTGTGACTTTTGGCATCAACTGTTATTATTTCCAAAACCTCTCAGTTGCACAAACTAAAAATGTTGCTCGTTTTACTCGTCCATTTTCTCTCTGAAGTTCATGTAGAAAGTTGCTTTTCTGTCTATCACTGATAACACATTCTTTGTATAGTTTCCCCCCATCCCAGGAAATCCAAATTCTTGGTGTAGGTTTCACTGCATAATTTTGTTCCCATTATATAAATAAACAAGTTGGAGGGGAGTGGCGAAAGAGCTCATTCTATTTCGTATTCAGAATTGACCCAGCTAATAGCATTGCAAGCAATCATTACAAAGCTCTGGTGAAAAGATTTTCGCCCAAATCGCACAGCGCACGATTTTCGTGTATGTTTTACATAGCCTGTTCACACTGTTGTTTCATTTCAAACTGGGTATTGACATTAGTAAAGGTTTTGAAAATGGAAAGAAATTGCTTTGCAATGTATTCCAGAAACTTTAGATTACAACTCTCACAATTCTTGTCATTGAATGTTTTGGCTCAAGTTGATAAGAACTGAAATCTAAACTGCTAGCAGATCTTATGACTGGTATGTTGAACTCTTGGGTTATCTAAGATAGCTGTTTTAAAACTAATTTGTAATTTATATATTTTATGTAGTTATAACCTTTTAAATTATAAGCACTTCAGGGCATCAAATGTAGGTGTTCTATCTCTCTTCATGGTTTGATTGTTTTAATTACAAAAACTAATAACTAACCCTGATGTTTTATCAACACAAAATTTATATTCTGTCATGAAGTTGGGAGTCTATCGTTATCTAAGGATGGAGTAAAAATCTCACTCTTATGAAAACATTTCATAGAGGTAGAAAAAGAGGGAAATTAGAAACCAAATAGCCTTTTTAAAAAATCTATTTGGTTTGTTATTGCTTCTCATTTTTCTATATGCATGCAAAAATTAAGTAACAATACAATGGAGACCTTAATATGATTAAGTTTAAAATAGAAATATTTATTATATAATGTACAATTTCTGTGTTTTGCAGAACTTAATCAATACTACATTCACTTTAAATATAAAATTTAAGCAATTTTATGGGTATCAACATTATCATTTTAGAAATATTGGTTGATATTGTCATAAACTTTCTTTTTTTTCCTTAAGCTTTTAAGGTTTAAATTACCTAAATCATCAGTGTTTATATTCTGCAGCCAACACTATAAATACTACTGTAACCACAATAAATAATGCAACAGACAATTTGAGGTTTGACCTCAACAACAAACAATATTAAAAACAATATTTTCAACCACATCAATTATCCCTTAAAATAATGTCCATGATGATCCATAAATAGCAGTGGTGGGTTGCTCCCAGTTTGGACCGGTTCTTAGAACCGGTAGCGCTGGCGGAGGGAGGCTCCACCCACCCACCCGGGAAGCTTCTGCGCATGCACAGAAGCATTGCGTGCATGCATGAGCGTGGACACGAATGGGTAGCAAAATCATTTACAACCCACCACTGAAAATAGCCATGAGACTCCAGTTCTATTTTATGTGAATATTAAGTGGATTTGGAAGGATTAAGAGGCAGAAAGGCCAATTGTTTTGCTCTCTCTTTTTTTAAGTCAGTGTTACTCAGGCTTGTAAAAGACAAAGTTCTCTCTGTGAATCAATTTTACATTTAAAAAACTGGTGAAAATATCACCGGGAAGGCATATGAGAAAGTCTTCCTTGGGACTGATTGGTCAGTATTAATTTCCCTTTCTGGACATTACTCACTTCCTGCAATAACACATTTTTGTTTGCCTCTTCCATACTCTCTGGTTCACCAGAATAGGCTGGAAATAGTTTTTGGAGGATAGAAATAGAATAACTTGTCCTCCGCTAAACCCCCAATTCACTGTCAAAGTGACTTCTAGGTACATTCTTCTATCTTACCTACACTTATTTTATTTTATTTATTTATTTTGTTGTATTTCTAGGCCGCCCAACTCCCAAAGGACTCTGGGCGGCTTCCAACAATGGGAAAACAGTACAAAAATACAACAATCAATTAAAAACATCAATAGCAGTAAAACCATTTAAAACATTAATTAACAGTATCTATATTCATTCCACAAGTAAAAACAAGGGGGGGAGAGACTGAATATCTTGTCATCCCCCACTCCTCCAAGCCTGCCGGCACAGCCAGGTTTTAACAGCTTTGCGGAAGGGTAGGAGGGTGGAGGCAGTACGGATCTCCGGCGGAAGGTGGTTCCACAGTGTTGGGGCCACCACAGAGAAGGGTCTCCCTCGAGGCCCCGCCAGCCGACATTGTTTGGCTGACAGGACCTGGAGGAGACCCAATCTGTGGGATCTTACCAGTGGTAGGGAGGTATGCGGTAGCAAGCGGTTGGGAGACTGGGGTTCTAATCCCATTTTAGGCATGAAGCTAGCTGGGTAACTTTGCGCCAGTCGCTCTCTTTCTCAAAGCTTGCCAAGGAAACTCCAGACAATCACCAGAGTCAACACTGATTTTGAATCTACAGTCATACAATCTAGCCTACAGCCCTGATGTACAATGGTGGTCTCCCATTCAAGCTCTACTGGAGATCCAGGACTGAGAATCTATGTCAGTCAAGATCTCCAAAGACTAGGCGGTGTTATTGTCAAAGAGACCTCAAATGTTGGTGGAGCTGAATGAAGATAAACAACTGAACAAATTCCTACAGGAGGCATTAGTCCTTCTGGTGACATCAACATAAGCCACTTGAGTCTTCACAGGTTGCAATCAGAAGCAGACTTTCTAATTGGCTCTACTCAATGGTCTGCCTGTAGCCTTCTGAACTAAGAGAATTTTTCCAATTATCTTGAAAGGCAGCCACACTTATTGCTTTTATTTATATAACCCTCTCTTTCAAGAGTCTTATTACCTTTTATCACTTCTCAATATTACCTTTTGGGGGGGGGGGCTCAGGCTTTTAGGAAGGAGGACATCAACAAAAGTTTTGAGGCTTGTGACTATACAGGTGATTTCCATAAAGCACTAAGCCATAACACCTTGATTAGTTATTTGTTGTTCATGATTTGTTGGAGAGGTCATCCTGTCTGAGTTCACACAACATGCTTTACCGTAAGCAAGCCAACCAAGTTATGGTTGAATATATTATTTGAACCCATCTAGAGAATATGTCACAGTAACTGCAGTTAGTGTAAACAAGATATGAATCTTTATCTCCAAGTCAGGCTGTCTTGGGACTAGTTGGTACAAGAAAAACAATGCTACCAGCTGCTGAAAATGTAGATGTCTAAATCTAAGAGTGAATCCAGGAGTCCAGCTAACCACAAAACTGGTTTAAAGAGGGATCTTCATCCAAGACAGACAACATAGAGAGATGGGACAAAGCCACACAATTGCCATTTATATACAACAACTTGTAGTATCAGCTGAGCCTTTTCAAGAAAGGCCCCCCTGGCATCTCTCCGCGCCCCCTCGGATGCACACCCCACTATTTGAAAAGGACTCACTTGATCCAACACACCAGAGCTAAAATACTAAAATACCAAAAAGAGTCATTACCACTGTGGTAGTAGATTAGAACATTGCACTAGCTTGTTTCACTAAAACCCATTTGACTGGATGGCATGATGGTTACCCATAGACCGTAGCTTTGTGGGTTCCTTGGTGCTCTCTGAGCTTCAACAGTTCAACCCTAAACTACAAATATTTCCTCCTACCGACACTGCAGTTTGTAGAACTGGAGGGCTAGATTGATATACAAATAGCCCTTCTCAACTCATGGCTGTAATGGAGCCTACAGGGACCCAGTGGTGGTGGTAAAAGCAGGCCCAAAGCCTGCAGGGAGCTGGCATGCTGGAATGAAAAGATGGGATGTTCCTGCACCATCTGAAACATATAAGCCGAGGTGGCACAGTGGTTAGAGTTAATTGTGCAGGCTACTTCAGCTGGCTGCTAGCTGCAGTTTGGCAGTTCAAATCTCACCAGTCTCAAAGTTGACTCAGCCTTCCATCCTTCCTAGGTGGGTAAAATGAGGACCCAGATTGTTGGGGGCAATATGCTGACTTTGTAAACTGCTTAGAGAGGGCTGTAAAGCACTATGAAGTGGTATATAAGTCTAAGTGCTATTGCTATTGAATATTCAGTGATGGAGAAACAAAATAGAATTTCAAAATATGTACATTAATATCAAAATATCTACATTAATAATCAAAAGCTACATTTAAAAAAAATTTCAACTATAAATATTTTTGACACATGAAAGACACACATCAGGAAGTGTAAAGAAATCCAAAACACATTTCAAATAAAATGAGAAACTGTAAAGTTTTCCATATGTCTGCTTAATTATTCTCATGCTTCTATAATCTGGTGAATTATTTGTTTAGATGCCAACCTGACAGTCCATTAAGCTTACAACCGTTTTCTAAAACTCTAGTTGACCAAGTAAAGTTGCAACCTCTATGGATTTTGAATGTTAGTTTGGGATCAATAGTGATTTTTATTTTATTTTAATTGTATGTATATACATCTGAGACCTGTATCATTCCTGCTCTTTTTTTTTACATGTTTCTTCTACAGTTTAACTGTGCTATTCTGAAGAGACCTGTGTTAGAGGACACAATGCAACAGAACTTCTGCAGTTATGAACATTCCTAGGGTTTCTTAGGAAGAAAAGATTTATTAGTAGGTTCTTCATGTAGATATAGATAATAAAGACAAACGGGAAAGGAAACATATATCTGAGAAGAGAATAACTATGAATATATATACTCCTCAATAATGAATTCACTACATATATTTCAATAGAACAAAGGGATAGATATCTGGGTCATACGGTTAAAAGTAATGAGACAGTATAAATATTGAATATGAGAAGGGATTACTAGTCTGATAAAGCCTGACTGAAAATAATATTTAGTATAATTTTCTATGAACAAGCAAAAACTAGCTTGGATTTTGTATTTTAGCCCATAGAACTCAACTGGGATTTACATGAAGCTTGGTTTGGGAAGATGCAATTGGATTCACGAAGTCTAATTTATCTTTGAAGTAAGTGTCAATAAGTGACTCCATCTATTGTGCAATATGGTAGGTTTGGTTCTGACACTTCTCATAGTTATCTGACATTGAGAAGCAAATATGAAAGGCCAAGGTTTGTGTTCTGATATTAAAGCACATATTTTTTATCATTGTTACATCACTGAGATTTGTCCCAGATGCCTATGCTTGTTTAATAAATCACACATAATTTGATGTAGTGTTTAATTCTCACTGATGAATCTTATTGGAACTTATGCCAAAGTTAACTTTTCTCAGGACTATGATTTTAATATTGACATCTTTAACTCGGTCAAGCCTATTGCCTAGAACATTCCTCAGGTGCCAAAAGCACGTCCACGCGCGCGCTATTGCAAACACACGGGTGCCCATACCCATAATACAATGCCTGGGGAGGGCAAAAATGGCCTCCCCCACCCCCTCAGAGGCCCTCTGGAGGCCGGAAATGGCCCACTTCCTGACTTCCGGTAGGCCCAGTAGACTTCCCTGGAGCCTGGGGAGGGCGAAAACACCACATCCCACCCCTTCCGGAGGCCTTCCGGAAGCCAAAAATGCCCTCCCAGAGCCTCAGTTTGAGCCGAAAATCAGATGGCCAGTGTGCACATGCACATTGGAGCTAAGCTAGGGCAACGGCTTATGTGCCAGCAGATATGGCTCCACGTGCCACCTGTGGCACACGTGCCATAGATTCGCCATCACTGGCCTAGAAAAATATAAAGCTCGTATTTGGAAACAATCTTTTTTAGTAAAACTAAGATTACCCTAACCCTAATTCTTCATTTTACAATATGCCTTGCTTGATTTGTTTTTAGAGTCCAAGGAACAACCTGAAGGAGGGGACACACTAGAGAGAGAGAGAATGAGAGGGAGGGAGGGAGGGAGAGAAGGAGGGAGGGAGGGAGAGAGAGAGAGAGGGAGAGAGGGAGAGAGGGAGAGAGAGAGAGGGAGAGAGAGAGGAGACCTCATGGTATTATAAATCTTTCACTTTCTCTGTTAAGGCTTGGGGCTGCCATAGTATTCAGTTACTCTTGTTTGATGTTTTTCTATAGTGTCCCATACCAGTAGAAGACTTTGCTTTTCCTAGTCTTTTCAACTGGCAAAAGGCATCTTGCACTCCACATTTAATTATGCTAATCAATTCCAGCCTACTCGTATTCATCTCAGTTCGCGTTCTGCCTTTCATATTTATGCCTGAAGAATTCCTGTTAACATACAGTAAGGATTGAACTGCCCTCACCATTACTCTAGCTGTTACATAGTTCGATTTATCTATTTAAAGATCAGCTAAAGTTCAATGGTAAGAATAAGTTGAAAATGGAGCACCTTAAAAGCAAACAACGAACAATGGGAGATGATTTAATTTGATTGCTACAATTTATAATTCTCAAAGGACAGCTGTCTCTGGATTGTCCAAAATTTGCAGTGCAATTTTAGTTCAAATATCTTACATAAATCTGAGTACAAATATGTATACATTGTAGAAGGTTTAATTAGAATGTGTTGTGCAAAAGAAATCTGCCTACATGTGCATTTTATAGAGAAAATTGTGTACAAAATTAATGCAGTTCTTCTGCAGGATTTTCAGTTAGAAAAATCCTTGGATTTGAAATTGGATAAAACTGACTTATAACTGAACACATGTGACAGCAATATCAACTGGAAAGACTGAATTGTTTGTCTTACAAGCAACAGAAAGCAGACTGTTAGGTGTTTTTCTCCAAACCACATAATGGAAGGAACAGCAAAAGTCTATTGAGCTATTTTCTACTTTGTATATGTTTTTAAATAAGCCCTTATTTTAAATGATTTTAAAAATTGGTATCAACAACAAAATACATCTCACATATCTTCAATCAGTTAAATTAAAAACAATAAAGGAACATGCCTTACTTCAAGAAAACGGTAGCCTTGAGGGAGTAGGGAAATTATTTTCCCATTATTCATAAGTATTTTAAATCTCATTCCAAAATCTGAAGTTGAATTTTTCATATTAGATAGGGTACATTAAGTTTGCATTTTTAGTATGAATTTATTGGAGGATTTATTCTAGTTAATTTTTGTCCTTGCAAGAGTTCTGATACTTTCCATAAAGGCTTGCCTTTCTTTCTCTGATGCCTCCAGGAATGCTTATGGAAGAGGTGATGTTTCTTCATTTGATAGTTCTATTAAACTTTATTGGATTCCTTTGGGACAAAACTGTCAGACTTGTTCCAAAGAGAATTTGTGGCAGATTCCCTTTATATTCCCCCATTTATATTTTTATGTGTTTTTTTCATCAGCTCATAGCATATATAACATTTCCTTTTCTGAAGATACATTCACAATCACAGTCTTGATAGATGTTGGATCAACAAAATTATAGGCTCAGAACCATCTGATGAGCCTCCACCTTTGTGGTCAAACTTCTTTCTTTTGGTCTTAATTCAGCACCTTAATCACTATATCATATTGGGTATCATTGTTTTATATTTCTTGTATCACCTTTCTGGTTAGGAATGTATAATAGTTGATCAAACCCAGAAATTTACATTTAGGCAATAATCCTAAGTATGTTTATTAGGAAATAGGTTTTACTGAATTCAGGGAATTTTTACTTTTCCTGAGTTAACATGCTTATTTAATTAGCCTTCCAATGTAATGACTGCATTTGAGATGTTCCTGCTCAGCTGTGTTACTGATATTTGCCTAACCATTGAAAGTAATATCCCTTTACTATGATTTGTTGCAGAAGCTATAGTCTTATGAGCTTATGTGTGCCATAAAATGTCCAGATCTCAAAGAAATAATGATGATTAAATTATGCATAAGGATAATCAATCAGCCAGTGTTTTGGTTCAAATTTGATTGGATTCAGCTGTGACATTTTTTTTCTGGCTCAGACCATTTATGATTCAGTGCTGGTACTTGTCCTGATATGGCTGCATTTTTAAAGATTTTGTGGAAACTCTGCAGTTTTAGTTATGAGGGTCTCAGTATAACCTATTATTTCAGAATGATCTCACAACATAGTTTACTGACAACATCTGATAAACACTGAAGGATACTCAGTTTTCAATTCTTTCTTGGACAATCCCATTTAAGGAAATGTTTGATATAAATGTTTTAAATGAAATATTGTAAACAAATGCTTAAGATAGGCTTATAAAGAACCAGAACAGAATTATCCCATTGTTAATAGCCATCTTAGTTCATATCAGTAGCTAAAAATAAGGGAATGCACAGAACACCACCACATCTAGTGTTTAAATAGGCTGCTGAATATTTAGCTTGGCTTATAGGCATTCTTGTCTCTTTCCATATGTAACATCTAACGAGATTGGAGGGAAAGGTCCAAAGTCACCATATCAGCACAATGCCAGACTAAGGCCAAATTAAATTAAATCAAATGTTTTTTTTCTATGCCTCATTTATTTCCCTGCCTTCCACATTCCTGCTTTTTTAGTATGGTCCTTCATTTTCCAGAGCACCAGAAGGCCAAACAAGGAATAACGGATGGAAGCTGACCAAGGAGAGATTCAACCTGGAAATAAGGAGGAACTTTCTGACGGCGAGAGCGATCAACCAGTGGAACAGCTTGCCTGTGGAGGTTGTGAGCGCTCCAACACTTGAGACTTTCAAGGGAAGATTGGACTGCCATTTGTCCGAAATGGTATAGGGACTCCTGCTCGAGTGGGAGGTTGGACTAGATGGCCTACAAGGTCCCTTCCAACTCTAATACATAAATAAATGTTCAGAGGCACAGTTCAGCATCAACTGGCTGGAGCTTCATGCCATCCGCAAGGTACTGAAGCAGCTTCTCCACCTGGTGGCCGGCTCACATGTACTTGTCCTCACCGACAACATAACCACCAAAGCCCATATAAACCGCCAGGGTGGAACAATGTCCCGGTTGCTGATGTCGGAGGCCCATTCCCTAGGGCTATGGGTGGAACATCACCTCCTCTCCCTGACTGCCGAGCATATTTCCGGGGTGTCAAATGTCAAGGCGGACTGGCTCAGCCGGCAGACATTGGATGCAGTGGAGTGGAGACTGGACCCCTCCAACTTCCACGTCTTGATCAGAAGATTCGGCCGACCGGTTGCAGACCTCTTTGCCATCCTGGACAATGCGCAACTGCCATTGTTTTTTACCCGTTATGCCACTCTGGGGGTGGAGGTTATGGACATGCTTAGGTGACGATGGCCCGGAGGCCTCCTCTACGCATTTCCCCCCTTGCCTCTCCTGCCCAGGGTCATACGCAAGATCCCTCAGGAGAGGGCGGAAGTCATCCTGTTGGCCCCACACTGGTCACGCCGCGCTGGACATGGTTTGCAGATCTCATGTCCCTGTCGGTGGCCCCCTCCTTGGCGGATCCCTTTGATCGAGTGTTTGCTAAGCCAGAGGTCATTGGTGCATCCAGACACAGCCTGGTACCAATTGACCACCTGGCTACTGAGCAGGGCATCCTGAGACAGAGGGCAATGTCCAAGGCTGTCATTAAGACCTTGATGGCCTCCAAGAGGCCCTCCACACTTTGCATCTATTTCACTATCTGGCAGACTTTCTGTCGGTGGGGTGCGAGGGAGGGCTGCTCACCGATTGACTTGACAATTGCCAAAGTCCTGGAATTCTCACAATCTCTGCAGGCAAGCTGTTCCACTGGTTGATCGCTCTCATCTCTCTTTGGTCAGCTTCCATCCGTTATTCCTTGTTTGGCCTTCTGGTGCTCTGGAAAACAGCCTGATCCCCTCCTCTCTGTG
>JANHGD010002224.1:556998-570829 GCA_027560375.1 Imantodes cenchoa
TGTACAGCCACGTTCTGATAACTCCTGCGACGTAGCTGGAACCGATCGTATTGGCTCTTGCCATTCCATTGGATTATTCGAGAGACGTGGAGAGGGGGGATCTGCTGCTTGGGTAACAGCCTATCCTCCATGCTAATAACCTACCCAGGCCTTGTGCTCCGGAGAGTCCAGAGCATGATACCATCGTCTTTCCAGACTGAAGGATGCCAATGCAAGCAAGATGCTCAGTCCATATTAACCAAGACAGGCATTCCACATCGTTGGCAATGATTGACAACAACCTACAGTGAATCCTGCCTGTTTGTTGTAACTTGAAATGAGTATTCTCAGCAATCTAATGTGAGATAGCAGTCCTTAACAAAACTCCGGGTTATATGCCAGAAAAACGTATTTCTTTCCTCTTCGAAGGTCCATTGTTTTCAAAGCGCTGAGAAAACCATGAGGTTTGCATGATATGAAATAATGTTTCTATGGAAATGATGATCTGTGTAAGCTTGTGAACTCTAAGAAGTTTGGCAAAAAGTTTTTTGCGTGCGCCTGCCTTTTCTCTCTCTGCCTGCTCTGCTCAAGGTGGGAGATTAAAGGTCGCCCAGTTTTGCTTTCTGCAGAAATAAATGCTGATTATCAGTAGCCTCGTGTTCAGAGTTTCTTTGGACTTACCAGATTCTGAGCTGAACTAAAAAAAAACCTTACATTTTCATTAACAAAAATAGAAATAATGTTGAACAAACAGTGGCGGATGTCATTTATTGCATTGAATTTATCCCACATGGATTGTCCGGTGGCGAGTTGACTGCGTTGAGTTGACCCATTCCGCCTCCAAGGAGTCCAGCCTCCCTATAGACAGGGGTGGCATAAGAGAATCTCAGGGGAACCAGGCATGGTCTGATCATGACAAAGGGGATAATGTTAGATTTGCCCACCAGATCAGGTCGCCATTGCTCGGACAAGAAAATCATGTCTGGTGTGTGTTAGGACTCTGTCCAAACGGTTGGGTTGGCAACATATAAACAAGCCAACAATGTATGTTTGTATGTCTTAAGGTAATATAGCTTTAAATGTATTACTGTGTTCCGATTGCCTGTGTTACTGCAAGTTACCATAAGAGGGCGATAGATCTCTCTCTCTCTCTCTCTCTGCTGATTCATTCGTTATTGACACTTTGACTGCTATAGTGAGCTCTGTGTTATTCTATGATGGTTTGATGTATTTGTAAGCTGAAATGTATGTTTGATATGTAAGACAAAGACAAGCTGGTAAGAAGATTATTGTACTGAGGGATATTGACTGATTTGAACATGTATGACCTGGACTGTTTACCTTGACTGTGCTATTTCTAATAGTAAACACTAATTGCACTTTAATGCATCTGTGTGTATGACTGGATAATTACTCATATCTCCTGGATATCTACTGCGATCCCACGCTTTCACTGTGCATGTCCTTGTTAACTCAAGGGTCGTTCTGCACACTCCTTAACAGAAAGTAACAACTCTAGACTGATCACTCTCTTAACTCTGCCACCCAGGGTCTCTCTCTTCTTTCCCCATAGTTATTGGTAAACTGGGTGCCATACAAAAAAACGTGGATAGCGTTTAGAAAATCTATAAATTGACAAAATTTCTCCATCTGTCAATTGCAAAAAGGCCGCACTGCTTGGATTTGCACATATATTACACTGATAATATGTAATTTCTTTGTGGGAAGAAATTGATGTGCATGAAAGCCAGCATTAGTTAAACAACTGGCAGTTATGACTTCCCATTGTTGTGAACACATTATGATAATAAGAATAAGAACTGCCAGTGAGGCACTATCTTGATGTGGTTGTGAGGCTTGTGTGCTCTGGGGAAAAAAGCTCTGGCAGAAATTCAACCATACTGGACAGTTCCAATTAGAGGAGCCAGACAATAATAATATAGGTCCATCAATAATATAGGGAGACGTATTTTATAAAAACCCATACCGGATTAGTCATCACCCAGGTCAACAAGAACCATGCTAGATGTTGGAGTTCCTGGACTTCTGATGACAAATGGGCAACAGAATCAGGACTGTTTGCTGAGCAACCAGGGCCAGCAGCTGCAGGACTACTAGAAGACCCATTAATTGTAGATATGCAAAGATTGAAAACAAATAATGATCTGTTATTACAAGTGAAGTCCAATGAAGAATAGCACCAGGCAACTACAGAATAGGATATTTGAAGACTACGCACCAGTTCTACAAAGAACAACATCGACAATTAGAAATATCAGAACGGAAGCTAGCAGATCAGTATCAATTTTAATACAAAATAAAATATTCATAGAAGCAGAATTGGAAGAACTGAAAAGATCTATCTAGGCAAAGAAATTGTAATGTACAGCTTAGCTCTAGGTATAACTGAATGCCTTGAGTGCTTTATGAACAAACAAGAAAAAAAAAAGACAAATACCGCCAAAATAGAAGATCAGGCTGGAAAATAAGATCAACATGCTAGGATTAGATAAAACCAAGCTAGAATAGAACGAAAGAAAAGAAACTGAAGAACAAGAAGACAAAAGAATAACTGATCAAGGAAGATTAAGGAAGCAAATAAGAGCTATAAGCCAAGATGATCAGGAAATCAGAAGCTCAAATTGTACACTGTAGGCAGAATCTCCAATTTCAACTGAATCAGAAACATTTCTACCAATCCATTAATGGAGAGAATGCAATGAACCAGTCAAAGAAAAAACAGTGCAAATCTGGGACCAACTCTGGAGCAATCCAACAAATATAACAAGAATGCAGATTGCAAAAAGAGGTGATAAGAATTTTAAAAAATGCAGAACTGAAATAACGTGTAATAACATCAGAAATGGTGAAGAAACAAGCAAGAAAGCTCAAGAGTTTGTCAGCACCAGAGGAAGATGAACTGCAAAGTTTGTAGTTTAAATATCTGACTGGCAAACACTCACTCTCAATTTAACAACATACTTCAGGGAGGTGAAATTGAAGACTGGTTAACATCTGGCAAAACCTGATGATGAAAGAGCCAACAAAAGGGGCAGCACTAGGCAACTACAAGCAAATGACCTGCTTACCAACAACCTTTAAAAGGCTAACTGGTGTGGTAGTTGATGGCAGTCCGAAAACAACTAATTGAAAACAAGATTTTTCTACCTGAGCAGAAAGGAAACTGCCCAAACAGGAGAGGAACAAAAGATCAACTCCTAATTGACATGATGATTTTGGAAAACTGCAAGAGAAGAAACATCAACTTGACTGTAGCTTGGGGAGGGTGTGGCCAACGTCAAAGCGGTACAGACGTTTCCAAGGAACTCCGAAGGAAACTCCGAATCTCAACTGTTTGGGGACCCGATTCAGAGTCGGCGCCAACCTGGTGTTAGAGTGACCAATTTGACTCACCCCCTCTTGCAAATATGGCATATATGTTTATGCCTGTTCATATACTGTATGTATGTATCTATACATATGTGCCTGCATGTAGGAGTGTCTTCATTTATTTATGCCACCTTAGGGGAAAAGTACCGTATTTTTTGGAATATAAGACACACCTTTTTCCTCCCTAAAAGAGGCTGAAAATTTGGGTGCGTCTTATACTCTGAATGTAGCTTTTTTCAAAGCTTTTTTCCCCAGCCCTAGCAAGGTGCTAATGATATTTCCGGCTTCTTACTCCCTCGAGGAACCTTTTTTCCAGCCCTAAGTCTTTGCAGGCTTGCTTTCATTCCTACTCCCTCTGAAAAAGGTTTTTTCAGCCCTAAGAAGATGCTAATGATCTTCCCGGCTTGCAGCATTTTTTATTCCTACTCCCTCCGAAGTAGTTTTTTCCATCCCTAAATCTTTGCAGGCTTGTTTTCATTCCTATTCCCTTCCAAGAAGAGTTTTTTTCAGCCCTAACCAGGGGATAAAATGATGTGCTGAAGACTAAGGATGCTAGCCAGATGAATATCTGGTAGGTAGATTTTTTTCCCTATTTTCTTCCCCCAAAACTAAGGTGCGTCTTATACTCCGGTGCGTCTTATATTCCGAAAAATATGGTAAATATATATGTTCTAGTTGATACAAAGTACTAAGTCCTTTGTAAGCTGACCTTGTAAATATCAGATCAAATATGCTTTCAATATGACATCTGCATTTTTGTGTCATTTTGGTTCTCCAAATATACATAACCTAGGGTCAATAACCTTCATGTTTTAATAGCTACACTACATGGAAGAACCATTAAAGCAAAACAGAAATCCATTTAAAAGCTTCATAGTCACTTTTTTCTATATACAGAGCACATAAGCACTGAACAAATGGATATTGTTAACCTGTTGGACTTGTTGATCAATGATGGAAGTGCTATAGACAACTGAGAATGATTCTTTTGCACTATTGACCCTTGACAGGTTGAGATGAGATTGGTAAATGCTGGGCAACTTTTTGTGTAGTGTGTGACTTGATGAGAACAATATTGTTATCTCTAACCATGCATGGGGGTGTGGTTAGAAGAAAATTAAATTTGTCATTCTGAAGTTTAACTATTGCAGAATCAGATAATCCCTTGAAAAAAATATCACTATGCTACCTAGGGAACAACCTGATTTAGAAACTTCAGGAGAAGAGAGTCATCTGCTAGAAATCATGAAGATAAATGAAAGAATGCTATCATTGTCATGAAATTACAATGCAAACCTTAGCTTTTGGTACAGGGCATCAATATTTGTTGGTTTATTAGATTGTTGTACACCATCCAGAATCAAATTTTGTGAGATGGGCATTTATAAAAATTTGAACAATAAATAAAAAATAGATATCAGATGCAAAATGTGGTTTGCGTGGTTTGTATTGCATAATGTTGCATTTGTTCCCTTGCTTCCAGGATATTTAAACTAAATTCAACACTGTTTGGTTAAACCAGGGGTCGGCAACCCGTGGCTCTAGAGCCGCATGCGACTCTTTGGGCCCCCTGCTGTGGCTCCCTGTCCCATCACTGGCTGGCCTCATCCTCCCCTCCTTCACCTGGCCTGAGAAGGTAAGGGTGTCAGCGTGAATGGAGAAGCAGCCATGTCTGATTCTCTGGTGCTGGTTGAGGAACATAGCCACCCAGCCGGGGCTTCTCTTTGGGAAATCCTCTTCCCCCTCTGACTCCCTGGCTGGCTGTGGCAGGTCCAGGAGTGTGTGAATGCATGGGAGACTCTCAAGCGAGCACCGAATGCAGCAAAGGCACATGAGGAGGGCAGGGGGGTGAGCAGCTGCTTTCTTAAGGAGGATCTTTGGATGCAGCTTCTCTCCTGCCCTAAGAGAGATAGATAGAGAGAGATGGGGAGAAGGAAAGAAAGAAAGATGAGAGGGAGGGAGAGAGATAGGAGAGGGGGAAAGAGAGAGGGAAAAGAGGGAGAGAGATACCTTTTTCTCATAGAAAAGAAAACAGCCACAAAACCTAGGTTGGTGTGGCTGGGTGGTGGTAGTCATATGACTTGGTGGGATTGATGTCGAGTTGGCCACACCCACCCAGGTTTTGTGGCTCCAGGTGTTTTGTTTTCTCTGGGAAACGAGTCCAAATGGCTCTTTGAGTTGTTAAGGTTGCTGACCCCTGAGTTAGACAATTAGAAGGTTGCTTCAACAACAGCATTTAAACTTATTCAAAGTGTTTACAAGTCTTAAGATTTAATCATCTTTCAAGTGGACGTGGAGGGGTGTATTGTTTTTTGCATTTGGGTTTCACTCTTGTAAGCCATTCAGAATCACTAAAAGTAAATTGAGCAGCCATAGAAAGGTTCTTAAATAAGTAAATAAATATTGCTAAAAACATTTTTGATGGAATTTATTCTGTCTTTATGTGGGATATTAATCTGCAGATTCTCTAGGGTTTTGTTGTTGTTGTTGTTGTTGTTGTTGTTGTTGTTGTTGTTGTTGTGTTTTAAATTGCAATTTGCCCAGCATCATTCTGAAGCCAAGCAGCTGCCAAATCTAATAAACAAACAAACAAACAAACAAATAAAAAATACCCATCTGTCAAAGATGGTTTAATTTGAATTTTTTTATGGGGCATGGGGTGGTCTAAACTATTTTTTTTTAAATGTGATTAACTTGTAAATGTTAAATAACTTTAAGGAACCTGCTCAAACATTCAGACTGTGATATTAATGCAGTTTGATCTCTTGGTGCCACTTCTATAATACATGTCATAAGTGTTGATTACATAAAGACAGATTGCTAAGTGACCAAAAAACGGACAACGTAGTATTAATCGACTTTGTGTAAGATAATTTGTTTGATACACTTATAGAAATAAGTAAAAAAATTATTAGATTTATTTACCAAATCTCTATAGCCATCAGTCTTAACAGATAACTCTAAGAAGCTAATAAAAAACACACACGCATAAAATAAAAACACAGTATTAAAAATATATATATGAAGCAACCCCAATTTAAAAATAATCAAGGCATACCACAAGTGTTTGACAAAATCTATAACAGAGATTTGTGAAATATGTTTACGTGTATCTGTTCCTTTTGTAAATATATTGTTTATTAAGTTCTTAAATTCTGTCTAATGGCTACAAAGTTTATTGGGCCTGGTATTAAGTGGAAATAAGGAGCCTACAATTAATGTTCAATTACACTGCTTTGAACTCAGACAACAAGGCACCACTGGCAAAGCCCCAGGAAAACATTCTGTATTGAGATACAAATCAGAATTGTAGTTTATAACAGCTAACATGAAATTCATTTTAATACATTGGATACTTAGCTTGTTGTCCAATCAATTTCTCAGTTCGATTTTACAAGACTGCAATGAAGTAAGAGTAAGTTAAGGCTGTAATATATTCAAAGAATCCTGATGTTTCCTCAAGCCTAAATCAGTTTTCAATTCGTGAGAGAAGCAATCTATTAGGTTGTGCCTATTCCTTTTTGAAGTCATAAGTATGTTCCAATCAGATTGATAATTTACAATTAAGCTGAAGAAATCAAATATGAAAATGTGGAAGATAAGCTATTATGTAAAACTTGTTTGGATATCAGTTCCATGAATTATAGAAGAAATAACCTTGTTTCGAACATTTTTTTATTTTTTATTTATTTCGTCAAACATGTATTAGATAACAGAGATAAATATAGCTATGAATACATGAAATGGATATGAATAAAAGGGAACATTAGGACAGGGACAGTAGGCATGCTGGTGCGCTTATGCACACCCCTTAAAGACCTCTTAGGAATGGGGTGAGGTCAACAGTAGACAGTCTAAGATAAAGTTTTGGGGGTTTGGGGAAGAAACCACAGAGTCAGGCTGTGCGTTCCAGGCATTAACGACTCTGTTACTGAAGTCGTATTTTCTGCAATCAAGTTTGGAGCTGTTTACCATAAGTTTGTATCTATTATGTGCTCATGTATTGTTGTGGTTGAAGCTGAAGTATTCATTGACAAATAGGACATTGTAGCAGATAATTTTATGTACTATGCTTAGGTCGGATTTTAAAAAAAAATGAAGCTACTGTAATGCCTGAGAAACAATACTTTCATTTTTTTAAATGCACTTAATTTGAATGTTCTAGAGGGTATTTTTAATTTTGGATCAAAAAAGAACAACATTTCTTGAACAGAATATTACCTTTAATCTGGAGAAGGAGATGTGACAAGAGCAAAGAGTACATACCTACTATGTTCAGTCTCCTCTGATCATAAATTGGCAATGAACTCCATGATGTGAGTGAGGCCATATTATATCTGAAACCATGCCGCTAGGTTTTGGTAGTCATAGTTACAAGGCCCACCCAAAAGAGACTCCAGAATCCTGGGACTTGATGTATACCAATCTGTTCTGAAACAATCTGAGTAGAAGAATACAGACTGCAATGTTTTATGTAGTTTTATGTTTTTACACAAATAATAAAGATTATTCTGTGCTGCTAAAATTCAATAGTAAATAATTTATTATCAACATTTGTCACAGAAATTCAATTTTATCACTGATTTTTTTCAGTAACAAGTAAGAAGAAGGTTTGCAGGCACCCCAAAATCTTTATAGGATCTTTGCAAATCATGGGCCATATGCTGCCCATGTCTAATTTAAATAATGATTAAAATGCCATTTATAATTTTAATGTTTTTTAAAAAAAACTATTGCAATAAACATTGTACAATAAACAGTGTATTATGGTTGGACACCACATTAACTTCCCTGACTTCACTTATTAGGTTTTCCAATATAATTTGAAGCGAAGGATATTTTTGTTGTTCTATTTCATGAAAATTACCTACCGATAGTATTTATGTTGCCTGACTACTTCTTTCATACACTACTTTATTTTCCATGATTTCCAATATTCCACAATGCTATTAAAATGTAAACTCTGAATAAAATAAAAAGGGAAATTGAAACACCTAGGACCTATATTTCCTGTAGTTCCCAAAGTTTTCAGATACCATTGCAAATTTTTTAATCTCAGTAATATCTCAGATCTGTGCTCCTGCCATGTTATATATCCAGGTTTTCCTATAATACCATTTTTTTTCTCAGTAAATTTGATGAAATGTCCAACAGGAACAGTTCCAGTATAGCTAATGTCAACTAGGTATTTCATCTATTTCAGATTTCACTCAGAACTGGCATTAATTTCCAGACATCCTGTGAGTCTCCACAAATTATTTCAGATCAAAAAATTTTTTTTACCAGATTTTGAGATGAATTAACTTGATAGCACTAGAAGAAAGTACATAATATAATTCCAGATAGAATTAATTAGGTTAAATCCTATTAGGTAAGACCACAGTATGCATTTTCATTCTACAGTATTGTACATGTGTCATATTGTTTGTGTTAATTAAGTTTTCATATATACTAAGGCTTTAAATGCAGACAAAATGTGAAACTAAAGGGAAATGAACATGAATCACCACGTTCCAAGTTCTGGGCACCTAAATTAACATTTTTTTAAAAGATCTGAAATAGTATAATTAACTTGAAATAAATTCTTGCCTCTCCAGTTCCTTTCTTATTTATTTTGGCTGCTTATAGACAGATATAATGTTATTAATTTCCTTTTAACAATTTTGAATATAATGCAGGATGGATAAAAACATCTCATGAAAAAACCCTCAGATCCGAAACATGTGCTTCTGAGCTATATATGCAGATTGTGACATTCATTCTCGCTTCCAGCTTCAGTTCAGGTTGAGCGCCTTCTGTCAAGAACCAAAGTTTGCTATCCCCCTGTGAGGTAAGCTAACAGTGTTCAGGGCCTCAACCCTGTCATCTGGACTCCCTTTTGGGCTCATTTATGGAGAGAATATGCAGGAATCAGCCATGGGGAAAAGGAAAGAAAATGGGAAATTTTCCATGGGGAAAAGGAAGGTTCACAGAGATAAACCTAACCTCTAACAGAGTTTCCTAAGCTTTTAGCACCACAAAGCCATATTATTATTGTTGTTGTTCAAACAAAACATTTAGCCCAGAAAACGGCCATGTCATATTCTCCTAATTTCATTCTGGTTACTTTTGTCCTCCTCTTTCTTTTTAATTTATATTTGTTCCCCATTGCTCCCCCTTGATTTTTGTTTTAGGCTATCTCTAGGGCAAGGTCAGGGTTAAATGCATTACTAGTTGCAATGCTCACAGGAAAGGCCAGACCACAAAAATCAGCAGGATGGTTATTTACCATAACCATATACAAAACCACAAGTACCAAAGGTTCCCTCAAATACTTCAGAGACCTTATAATCTCTTCATTAAAGTCCGTTAGTGTTATTACAGTTCACTTTGTCTCACAACAAGTAAAGATACCTCTGTTAAAATGCTAATCACTGTTAAAAGATATTTCTTGAAAAAAATATTTTGACTTGTTTTTTTAAATCTTTATTTCCAATGATTTTGTTAAAAGAGATTCCACTAATAATGAACTACAAATGATTTTAATCACTCCTAAGTAATGGAACTAGTCATGTAATGATAGACTGAGGCACATCACCTCTCAACATTATTCTCACTACACACCATTAATATATGTATAAGTAATTATACAACAGTTACAAACATATGTACTATAAGTATATAAAAGAAAAAAGTTTATAAAGTTAATATTTCATAGAATGGACCAAACAGTTTATAGTTACAAACTAAGTCTACATATAAAAATTTCACTATTGCCTTTGAAACACCAGATATTGGTCATTTAATAATCAATCTCTTCAGCATATGTGAAGGTATCAGACTCAACAGGCAGAATGTCAGTTCTGATCACTAGTACAAGTACAGTGGCACTTTAAAAGGATGTTGAAACAGACTTAAGCACTTTATTCAAGCACATGTATAGTTGGCATATTGATCAGCGGTCATCTTAGTGGGGAAAGCAACTATAAGAGCAATGGAGAAGACCACTATATGTGGGCTGTACAGAATCCTATAGAAGTAATTCGGAAAGGTCTATGGAGAGAGCAATTTGTCTGTATGAGACAGAAAAGTTTGGCTTTGTCCACATTTCATTCCTCTGCTTAAGTTCTACCAGGGGTTTTTTCTAGGCCTAAAGCAAGTAGGGATGGTATTGACAGTCCACACTGTTTCAGATCTTAATCAGTATCTTTTTTTCTAAGTAGACTGATGTATTCATATAGAACAGGAGTGTCAAACTCACGGCCTGTGGGCTGGATGTATCATGTGCTGGCCATGCCCACCCCTGGTTTAGCAAAGGGGAAAAAATTGTGATACATCACGTGATGACATGTCATCATGATTTTGACAGCCCTGATATAGAATATGATGTACCAATGAGGGTACCAAAATGATTTATTTAATTCAGAATTTTAGTCATAATGTGCACGATTATGTCTCTTGAGAATGTTGTTTGTACAAATCCACAATTGTTGGTTTTTTTAAAAAAAGTTAAGCATTTGTATTTAAGCTTAGTATCAATATAAATGAGAGGGAAAATATTTAGGTGTCAGCAATTTCGGGGGAGTGGAATATGTCTTTCTCAAGATACATAATTACATATATGACGATTGTTTCTGTTAGTTTCTTACCCCCTTCCATCCATAGAAAGAAAAGCACTGATTTGTGGACTAAGAATGTTCTGAATATTCTTCTGATTCATTTAGCATTTTTAGTGAAGTATAAATAAGTTAATTAAAATACTACGTGTTTAATTTTTTCTTTCCAATGTTCAATTCAATTGCAACAACAATTGGTGTACTACTGGTAAACTCAAAGGACCAGAGCATCATGGAGAAAATCCATCTATGAGGTTTCTAGAAGTCAATGCCAAATAGATTCATAATTAATGAATCAATCAGTCATGCAGAACAAAGCACAAGTTATGGACTTCACCATTTAATTTTGTTGGAAGAGTTAATAATATGCTTATTTCAAAAACAAAACCTGAAATTTCTGCTTAGCTGGAGAATAAACTATTTTGCTTTTAATAATGTCTACACCTTATCTATCATACATTTATTCAAGATAAAAACCATATACAAACAAAAAAATAAATTAAAAAATCTGGCAACCCATTTTGGTTCTTCAAGCTTTGATGAAAATTAAAGGAATGGATTCACTCAGACATAAACTAAAGAGCATAACAAAGTCAGGAATAAATAGAGAAATAAAGTTGTAACTTAAAACACTGATCAAATTAAGGTTGTTTCCTGATGGCTTTCTCAACCTTTGTTCCCTGGAGGGCTCATTTTTCAACTGGCTGAAAAAGCATCTCAAGATAAAGAAATGAAACAATGAAAGTGTTCAAAGTAATTGGTTGGTGCACTGAGCCATCCATCAACAATTAGTGTTAAATGGAATGAATTTCATTAGATTTTTGTAAAAAGGACATATATGAACATATTTTGAAAGCAAGCTTGTACTTTAAAAATACAGTTTTTTCAAAAGGGGCAAAAAATTGAAATTGTAATTATAGTATTTGTATTTTTATGCATATACTGACACATAGTTGTGTTCTTCAAGTTTTAGCTGTGATTCCATTTTGCTAGCATCTTTACCTGGAAACAGACTTCTTCTTTTCCTTACATATATGTGCCCACATATTCATTCCTGTTGTGCTGTGGAATTCTCAGAGACACAGAATGGAATATACATTAGGAGTAGATGGAGGAGAAGATAAAGGAAATTTACATTTAGTGAACAAAACTGACATTATGGATACTTGCTAAGTGCTAACTCCCTCAATTAATACAATTGAGAAAGTCCAGAGATATTTCACGAGACGAGCACTACACTCCTCCGTTCACAACAGAATACCTTATGCCATTGGACTTGAAATTTTGGGCTTAGAAAATTTAGAACTACGCCACCTTCAATCTGACCTAAGTGTAGCACACAAATTATTATCTGTCAATGACTACTTCAGCTTCAACGGCAACAATAAACGATCTCGCAATAGATACAAACTTAATGTAAACCACTCCAAACTTAATTGCAAAAAATTCAACTTCAGCAACAGAGTGGTCAATGCCTGGAATACATTACTGGCTGGGGAATTCTGGGAGTTGAAGTCCGCCAGGCTTTAAGTTGCCAAGGTTGGAGACTCCTGCTCCAAACTGACGTGATTGTATCGTTGCATGTTGTCTTTTAATTTTTAGACCATTCCACCCTTGGTAACCTAATGGAAATACTCCCTTCACTTCTTTAAAAACCTTGCTAAGTAAATTAGCCTCTGGAACAACCATCTCAATCTACGTGATAAGCCCAAAAGAAATAAAGTCCCTGGATAACTAGCCTGTCACCAATCAGTTATGGAACATCTCATTTCGACCCTGTCCATTTCACAGAGAAGTGATTAAATCATTGATTCTCTTAAGTTCCAACCTTTGACGTACGACACATAATTGAAGTGCAGTCCTTTTTCCTTGTGGTGATACAATACGCTGTTTGGTGATAATTTACCTAGCTTGACAATGACGGGGGGGTTATTTAGAGCTGCTTTTTCCATGCCGCTGCTCCCTTTTCTGCCTCAACATCCCCTCCTGCTTCTTAGTTGAAAGAGGATTCTTGTATTGTTCTAGAAGAATTGCTCTCTGTTAGCAATTATGAAGCCAAAAATGGACAGCACACCAATCTATACACACAAATATTATTTCAGCCTAACCATATGCTCAATGGAATTGATCCACTTCAGATCAATGGGATATCCTGCAATGCTGGGATACACTTATCTGGGAGAAGATTTACTTCTGATTTGGCATGTATACAATTGCGCTTCTTCTCTGAAAACTTTGTAAACCAACATAAATATTAGTCAATTCATGTTTGTGCACTTATGTTCACAAATAGATATTATGATCTTATAGCTTCATAAACTAGGTCTTCTGTGTGTACAATACAGGGTTTATGCACTTGCAATAGAGGGGTATGTATTTTTTAATAATGGTGTATTAAAAGCCTATTGTAAAATTATTTCTTGCTTCTACAGGTAATAAAACCTACAAGGCACAGAAGAGGCTGTGCTTCCTGAGAATGCTCAGGAAGATAAATCTATCTCATGCTGCTGTCCTACTATCGCAGCACCATTGATAGTGTCCTGACATACGGTATTCTTGCATGGTATGGGAGCAGCTCTGTAGCAGACAAAAAAGCTCTACAGAGAAAACTGTCCAGAATATCACTGGGCTCCAGCTACCAGCCCTGGACGATATCTTCGCATCTCGCTGTTTTAAGAAGTTGCACATTCTCAGAGACTCTTCTCATCCTGCTTACAATCTTTTTGGACTGTTGCCTTCTGGCAAAAGATACAGAATAATTAAAACTAGGACTACACGTTTTCTGAATAGTTTTTATCCCAGAGCTATAATTGATATACAAACATTAGATTATACTATAATAAAATGTACTCAGCTGTACATTTCCA
>JANHGD010002224.1:652866-664903 GCA_027560375.1 Imantodes cenchoa
TCCTTCCCCTGCCATGCCCACCAAGCCACGCCCACAGAACCGGTAGGGAAAATTTTTAGATTTCATCACTGGTTTCATCCCACATCTTCCAAATTTCCTCTGTAGCCTTTAAGGCTAAAAATATAGTATTATTGTAACTTTTTAAAAAGGAATCAAGACCCTGTTGTAATGTCACAGGAAAACATAAGTTTCTATTTGTGACATATTCTTTACATTCCATTCCAATTATGTCATTTCCTCAATTAAATGCAAGATATGATCCTATATGCTAAAAATGTCACTGCAATAAGACTCAACTTTTTTACTGAATGGGAACACAAACTTATATTAAGCAGATTAATCCCAGTATGCATTGTAGTTGCAATGGGGGAAAAAAAACCCTCACGTATAAATTTTCCCATTAAAAACCACTATGGACAGATCTTTCTCAATATTATAAGGAATATTTAAAAATCATCAATTATTTCTAGGAAACAAACCCCGTGGGCCAATCACTTCAGCCTGCACATCTCTGTTTATTTCCAGCACTGTTTCAACATCTGTGGAACATTGTCAGAATTTTCAAGCTCACTAATTCTTTTTTCATGTGAATCAGTCATAAAGGCTTTCATCTCTGCTGTTGTCTGATCTCCAAAAAGTTTTGTTTCCCCACATCCGCTGTGGTTTGTTTAGTGGGATGAATTTAGTCATTCTAAAGAGCAAGCCACTCCAAGTCATTACTCTGTAGTTTCTCTCTTTTGGGGTCAGGAATTATTTCAGCTTTTCTTATTCTTCAGCTTCACTTCTGAGAATCTGATAGAATCTGATCCAATATCTCAGCGGCTGCCACAAAGAAGTGAGGGTCAACCTATGGTCCAAAACAGTAATGGGTTGCAAATCCTATTGGCTGCAGGTTTGTGTGCGCACTTGTGCGCGTGATACTTTTGCACATGCGCAGAAGCTTCTGCGCATGTGCAGATGCATCTGGGGCAGGTGGGTGGAGCCTCCCATTGCCGCCGCTACTAGTTCGTAGATCCGGGCCATACTGGTAGCAACCCACTGCTGTTCCAAAGCACCTGAAGACAGGACAAGATCACATGAAGATCACAATTAGTACTGCTTTATAAAAACCCTAGTAAGACCACATCTGGAATACTGCAACCAATTTTGGTCACCATACTACAAAAAAGTTGGAAAAAGTTCAGAGAAGAGCAACTAAGATGATCAAAGACCTAGAGACTAAAACATATGAAGAAGGGCTGCAGGATTTGGGTTTGGCTAGTCTAAAGAAAAGAATTAGGGATGACATGATAGCAGTATTTCAGTACTTGAGGGACTACCACAAAGAAGAGGGGGTCAAATTATTCTCCAAAGCACTGGAGGGCAGAACAAGAAACAATCAAGGACACTAATCAAAGAGAGAAGCAACCTAAAATTAAGGAGAAACAATTGTGTGAGGACAATTAACCAGTGGAACAGCTTGCCTCCAGAAATTCTGGTCAATCCATCACTGAATGTTTTTTAAAAGAGTCTAGAGTCAGTCACTTATCTGAAATAGGTCCATGATGATGAACCTATAGCACGTGTGCCAGAGGTGGCACGCAGTGCCTTCTCTGATGTCACATGAGCTGTCACCCAGCTCAGCTCCACTGCATATGTGTGCGCGCTTCCCACCGGCCAGCTGATTTTCAGATCTCTGCCGTGCATGTGCAGGAGATGCAGGGTGCATGCAGAAGATGTGCATGCATGCACAGGGGTGCATGTGGGAGATGAGTGCACATGTGTGGTGGCAGAGGGAGCACGCTGGTTGCACATGTATGCATGGGGGCAGGGAAAGTGCAGGGGGTCACGCACACATGTGCGGGGTTTGAGGGACCACAGGGGGTCGTGCGTGCATGTGTGGGGGAGCACCGGGGTTCACACATGTATGAATTGGGAGGTGGGGGAGCACAGGGGTCCCCCATGCATGTACAGGGGCCAGGGCATGCGGGGAGGGTCATGTGCTCATTGCATTATGACAAAAAAGTTAGCTATCACTGGTATAGATTCTCCTACTTGAGCAGGGGATTGGACTAGAAGACCTCCAAGGTCCCTTCCAGGTTATTCTATTCTATTCTATTCCCAACCCTTATTTCTGGTTATTTTACATCTTGCTTGATCTTGATTTTTACAACCCCTCAAAGTCCACACCACTTCTTTTACTTCATATTTGCCCTTTACTCTGGGATGAAAAATCCTTGCTAGGTTTTATAGTAAGAGACAGTTTAGTGTAATGGTTAAAGGCACCAGGCTAGAAATCAGGAGACTGGAGTTCCAGTCTCACTTTAGGAACGAAGGCAGCTGGGTGGCCTTGGGCCAGTCACATTCTCTCAATCCTAGGAAGGAGACAATGGCAAAACACGCCTGCATTATTGCCAAGAAAGCTGCAAGGATTTGTCTAGATAGTTGCCAGGTATCAAGATTGACTCAAAAGCACTCACAAAGGTTTTATAGAAAACTTTCCTTTGATATAGAAAACAGTTGAATTTTCTGGCAAATGTACAACTGATTTTTTTTTAATCTAGACAGGTTAAGACCACTATGGAAACAAATACAAAACATACCAGATTGTTAGCAACATCACTCAAACTTTCCAAAATCCACTGCTAAATTGCATGACTTCAGATCTCCTATCTCACACTTGGCAGCTTCACACTTCAGTTCATGGAAGTGTTAGACAAAGACTGATGCCTGTTGCAAGGCAGCAAGTTTGTCTACCTTTCTTGCTGGTTTTAGATAAATGAATCCAAACAAATTATAGATCTTCTGTGTGGAGGGACAATACAAAACAGATTCAGCAGGAGAGTTTTGTGCTGAAGATGTTTACATTCCCTTAGGAAACCATCAGTAATCCACAAGAAGTATTAAAAAGGTAAAGCTGGAAGGAGTCTGTTGTGTCCTGAGATTTGCATGTTAGCTAGTAAGTTTCCAACCAGATCCACTCTATAGAGCGGGAGAATGCTGAGCGCTGATTGGTTCTTCCCAGCCAGAGCTTCCTATTTAAACAGGAGTCACCGGCTGGGCTTTGGCTGGAGTTTTCACTAATCTCTAATAAAGAACTGTTGTCACTAAGCCGCCTCCTGACTCTTCAGTACCAGAACTCAACAGAGTCCTTAGGCCATCAAATCCAATTCCCAGCTCAGTACAAGAATCCAAACCAAGCCATACTGAATGTATGAGTGTCTAATTGTAATTGAACACATCCTGTGAAGAGGAGCTCAACACTTCTCTTAGTAATTGGTTCCATTTTCAGACTCTCTTTATTGAGAATTATTCAGACAAACAAAATAAAGCCAATCTAACAAATTAGGACTCTCCTTTTGCATGATATGCAGTAGTTCATAACATTTCAATTCTCATACCCTTAATTACCCTTGCACAATGGGAAATGTTCTGTATGTGGATGGTACACAAATTCTTCATTGATACAATATTTTCTCAGTGATTTCTAGTCCAAAGAGGATCTATTAATTACTACACATATAAAAGAAATAAAGGAAGTATTGCAAGGCATAGACAGACTGCAAACCCTTGATTCTAGCATACAATGCTGCACATTAATTGCTTCTATCAATCCATAATTATACACAGGCAATTCTGATGAAAACTATTGATCCTCACTTACTTGCAGATCTGCAATTTGCTGGACAACAGAAACAAATTTTGGTGCACTTTGAAGAGGTAAGTCCACCTAATTCCTTGAGTTAGTCAAGGATCATCAAGAGAACCATTCTCACAATCTTTTACTGCTTTCCACAAGAACTCTTTGTAGCCTTTTTCTTAGGATATAATGGAAAACAAAAGTGAAACTACACTTATACAATTTGATTGATTTGTTCTTGAACAGTAATTATGTTAATTGCATCTGACACTAGTCAAGGGCAGCAAAAGGTTCTTTTCTTCTATTTTGAGTTTATAACAAAAGAAAAATACAAGCACACAAGAGATTTACATTATTATATTATACCTGACATGAGTCAAATGAGGTTCCACTAAAAGCTCTGTCTTCTGTCTGAGCATTAGCCTTTTAAAAGCTCTACTGAAAATTAACTCTGCACTGAATATATGTACAATGTATGCAAATGTTTAGAAGAAGCAAAACCAGTTTGCATTCTACTAATATAGAAACATTCCTTGAATCCACCTGATTGTTTTCTCTATAGAGAAAACTATTAGGGATAATACGAAGGGGAGGTTTTTAAACTTCCATATTCAGTGTCAGCAATGCCTGTGAGTAATATTTGATATACAGGAGCAGCAAAGTGCTATTGCTTGTTATAGTTTCAGATACAAATTCATACCTTCTCCTTTAACTTGAAGCTGGCAGTAATTTTGATTATTCAATTAAATTTCATGACAGCATTGAACTTTTAAACTGCATTTCATCATCATACAAATGGAAGCTGTAATTTGGGGTACATAAAGTAGCGATGAGTTGCATTAGATTTTGGTTCTATGTAGAGGAGTTCATAACTGTGTCAGAGAAAATAATATTAAATTAGCTGAATTATTTAACCTTCTTTTTATTCTCTTTGGTGTCAGGTTAGTAGCTAGAAAGGAAAACTCAACCACAGCGTAATGCAGACGAAATCTTTAATTCTAAACCTCCGGCACTAACCAACAATCATTCAGCATTTATAAAGAACAAGTATATTGTCAGCATCAAATACACAGTGCTCCCGCCACTTATTTAAAGATATCGCATGCCCCAACCCTCAACTCCACCCTTCCACCAACGTCACTTAGTACAAGCCATGGTTCATTAACTAGAAGTGTGTTTTGCGCAGGCTCCACTGCTGTGCACATGCCTCCGACGTTCCGAATGGCGTAGGAACTACCACCTGTCAGCTGGGCAGTCGCAAGCTCATTAGCATGCTCCAGAAGCGTCACGAAGCTTCCGGAATAGATCAGCACACACGGAAGCACTGTAAAGACACCGATCATATGACTTGCCAATTTACGCCCAGTTTTCCAGGATGTTTCCGGTGAAACTTGGTAATGAGGCTACCGGCCACTATGTGCTGGCATGGAACCAACGATGCCTGCGCCAGTGGGTATCCCTTCCAAAGGATAAAATATTGAAGACGGCCTCAATCAGTTGGGAATCCAAGACCTCCTGAACTTCATACTGTGGGTCTCCACCTACGTCTATGGGCCGGATGGATTGAGTGGAGGGCCCTGCAATGATAATGTATGGACAGGACATATCAAACTACAGTGAAACACTAGGTATGTTTTACCCAATAACGTTGGGAGCTTTAGCTGTACAGTAACAGGATTTATGATTTTCACTATTGGAAAAGGCCCAATATACTTTGGTGCCATGTTTTCCATGGTACTTTTACATTGAGATACTTTATGGAAAGATAGACTCGTTGGCCTATGAAAAGGGGAGTCTGATCCCACCTCCTTTTATCTGCTTGGAACTTATACCTCTTTACAAAAAATCCAATTACTAATAAATGAGAGAGGATTTAGTTTCTGAAACTGGAGCTATATCATCAAGCTTATCAACTGCATGAAATACTAGAAGCCAAAGTTGGTGTTAATTTTCTGATTTGGGGAATTTTGGAATACACATACCCTGTTTCCCCCAAAATAAGACATCCCCTGATAATAAGCCCAATCGGGCTTTTGAGTGCATGGCAATAAGGCCAAGTGCTTATTTCAGGGTTCAAAAAAATATAAGACAGGGTCTTATTTTGGGGAAAACATGATATATAGCACCTTTGGTTAAATAGATAGTATTAGGATTTAAATACAATAGAACTCTAGTATCTCTGGAAATAATTACATCAGTTAGAAAGCTGTGGAATAGAATGTCCAATTAAAACAGATTCAATCCTTTTTATCATGCTAAATTGACTTTATGGGAAAATCCAACATTAAATATTGGGAAAAAAAGGTGATGTGCAAAAAGTGGATGAAAGCAAGGATATTAACTCTGGATCAGTTGATAGACAGTAAGGATGAATCTTTACCATACATTATGCTGAGACATACAAATATCTATCAAATGTAACTTGGTGGTAATATTTACAGCTACATTTGTTAACTACATTGTTTGGACGAGTGGCATTTTCAGCTTCTGAGATATTTGAGATACTAGGACAATTGGTTAAACTTATCATTAGTTTCTATAGATATTTATTAATAATCAATTTCATACACAGTTATTAAGAGATGAGTGGAAAAAAGAAGTTCCTTTATTGCCCCGACAAAGGGAAGGTATCTTAACTTATATAGCAAGAGTGTTAATGTACCTTAAATTATGATTTATACAGCAAAAATAATATTTATAATTTATTGGACTTCATTACATATCCATCATTGGAAAAGGCTTCAGGAGTAAACCGTGAGACAAAATCCAGAGCCGGAGTCCCAGAAGCAGTTCGTGACTGTATACAGCCACGTTCTGATAACTCTTGCGACGTAGCTGGAACCAATCATATTGGCTCTTGCCATTCCACTGGATTATTTCAGAGACGTGGAGAGGGGGAATCTGCTGCTTGGGTAACAGTCTATCCTCCATACTAACCTACCCAGGCCCCGAGCTCTGGAGAGAATACTCCAGCTTTGCATACAGTGTTTTAGTAACTCTTTCCAGAGCACAATACCATAGTCTTTAGAGACTGAAGGATGCCAATGATGCAACCAAAGCCATTTGGTTCAGTCAAAGACAGTTCTTCCCCATCCTGGCACTGTGCGAGGGCAGTAATAGCATTACTTGGGTCACTAGGGGTGGAAATATAGAGTTGGGTATCATCAGCGTACTGCAGATACCTCAATTCATGGTGACAGATTATCTCACCCAGTGGCTTAATAGCAATAGCAAGTAGTAATAGTGTGTAAACTTATATATCACTTCATAGTGATTTACAGCCCTTTCTAAGCGGTTTACAGAGTCAGCATATTTCCCCCAACAATCTGGGTCATTATTTTATCAACTGAGGCTGAGTTGATTTTGAGCTGATGAGACTCATACATTTTATTATGTGTATTTTTAATGTTTCAATTTTTAATTCTTTTTCACTTGTTTTACAACTTGTAAACTGCCCAGAGCCACATTGTAGGAGAGATGGGCAACATAAAAAATTAATAAATAAATAAGAATTTCATGACAGAGAGCTATGTAAGTAAACTCTTACATTTATGCAGGCGTCATCTCTGAAGGTTTTCAAGCAAAGGTTGGACAGTCATTTGCCTGCAGACACCTGTCCTGGATCTTCAAGATCCCTTCCAAACCTATGATTTTTTTAAATGAATGCAGAGTGGAGAAAACTGATTTGTTTTCTTTTTATGAACTCAATTCAATCAGTTCTCAAAATCAGATAATAATAATAATAATAATAATAATAATAATAATAATAATAATAATAATAATAATAATTTTATTATTATTAATAAACATTTGAGGGAGATTGGTGATCCAGAAATGTGAAATATAAATAAATAAAATCAGTACAGGTAGTCCAACAACTGAGCCCAAAATTTATGTTGTTAAATGAGAAATGTGTTAAGTAAGTTTGCTCCTTTTTACGACTTTTCTTGTCACATTTGTTAAGTGAATTACCACAGTTCTTAAATTAGTAACATGATTGTTAAGTGAATCTGGTTTCCCCATTGATTTTGCTTGTCAGAAGGTCATAAAAGGGGATCACATGATTCTGGGATACTGCAACCGTCATAAATGTCAAGCATCTGAATGTAAATCACATGACCATGGGGATGCTGCAACAATTGTAAGTGTGAAAAATTGCCATGTCACTTTTTTAAGTGCTGTTATAACTTTGAACAGTCACTAAATGAACTGTTGTAAGTCGAGGACTGCTATAAATTTATTGTCCTCACAAAGACAGCTTGGATCTACTTTTTTTTCCTAATATAAACTGGATTGGAATCTTATACATATTCAGAACTAGAGGAAGGCTAGTTCTGACAACAGCATTTCTTTGTCTCTCCATGTCATTCCTGCATCTAAATCCTCTACATCTGACCCTAATTCCTAAGATGAAACCTGGTACATTTACTGTAATAATTTTTAAAAGGGCATTTCCCCACTAGCGACTTAGATCATTTTATATAAAGCCAACTAGCCATTATGGAAGTATAAAAGAAAAACATAAAGAAATAGAGAGTGATGGAAAGGATGGAAATTCCAGTTACAAAGTAGGAGATATAAGAAATATACTTATAAAGACCAATAAAGGACTCAAATTCCTATACACGAATGCTCAAAGTTTAGGAAACAAAGAGGGTGAACTTGAAATATTAATACATGAAGGCAGATGTAACATGAAGCCATTACTGAAACTTGGTGGGATGAAATTCATGATTGGAATGTACTGATAGGAGGATACAAGCAGGGGCGGTTTGCCACTTACCTGCACCACCGGACGGCTGCGCATGCAGCCGTCGTCCTTGCGAGTGGGCGTGCCGCCCACTCGCGCGATTTTTGGCTTCTGCGCATGCAGAAATGGTGCCGTGCTTCGCGGTCCGGAGCCGATGGCTCCGGAGCCGTGAAGCAATTTTGGCTGTTTTACCCCCAGTGTGGAGCGTGGGGATAGCAGTGTGGAGCGTGGGGGTAGCAAATCATAACTGGATACAAGCTATTAAAAAGTAACAGACCTAACAAAAGAGGAGGTGGAGTTGCATTATAGACAAGATCACTATATCTATACAGAAATACACAAAACCAAGGATGAAAACCTCTTAGAATCCATATGGGTCAGTGCAAAATGAAAAAAATGATTATAGGCATATACTACAGGCCACCCAACCAAGCAGAAGAAATAGATGAACTCTTTGCTAATCAATTAATAAATGTATGTAGAAAACATACCACAGTAGTAATGAGAGACTTTAACTATCCTGATAGCAACCTGATATCAAGAGGCAAACTCTGCAGCAAGTGGGAAATCGAACAGATTCCTAACCAACTTAGCTGATAACTTTGACACCCAAAAGGTAGAGGAGTGAACTAGAGGAAAAATTATACTGGGCCTAATTCTTACTAATAGAGAAGAAGTGATAGAGGGAGGTGCAGTTGCCAGAACCTTGGGTGAGAGTGATTGCATAGAGCCATGGTGAATGCCATAGCCATGGGATTGGAGGGAGAAGCAAATGAATGGCTAGCAGCCCTCCATAGGAGGAGAGCCCCCCAACTGCAGGACATTGACAAATCCCTGCAAGTGCTAGAAATTCGAGGACATGGGGGAGGATGGGGGAGGATCAATATGCGGAGGATGAGTTTCGGAATTTAAAGCAGAGAGGGCGACCCATTAAAGAATACATCCATGAGTTCAGAAGAGACAAGCAAATTAGCCAAGTCATAATCTATCAGGACGTTCCCAACTGACTCTCTGACTGGTTTCGAGTGGCCATAAAGATTGACTGCAGTTTGTGCACCAATGACATGCAAAGGCAACCGGGTCCTAAAGAGAGAGGACAACCAGATTGCAGACCGCCAGGCTGAAGGGACTCCGCTGCAACCCAGCCGGCCTCAAGACCAACCCTCCCCCGAGGCCAGTTGAAATGCTACAGATGTGGTGGGATAGGCCACTTTGCATCAGCCTGTGCAACTCCAGCCCCGAAACCCAACCCAGGGTGCAACTAGAATGAGGCCCCAGGCATGCTGCTGACAAGTCCCAAAAAGTCTTCCAGGCTATAGAGGCCCCTCCCTACCCAGCCGAAGGGAGGGGGACTCCAGCAGACAATGACTAATTGGCGGAACCCTATGACAGCGAGGATGAGGGGGAAAATGACCTGATGGTGAATGAACCTATTGACCCTTCCACCTTCCCGATATGCCTCACAGCCCCGAAAACAGGGAACCAGGGCACTTTTGAAGCCCTAATAGACTCAGGCTGTACCAGATGTTTGATTAACTCCCCCATGGTCCAGAAATTAGCGATCAGAGCGAAGAAATTGGCCCACCTGATTAAGTTTGAGCAAGTAGATGGGTCCCTATTGTGGGGAGTCCACACTACCCTCCTGACCAAACCAGTGAGGCTAGAGCTAGTGGACCACTGGGAATCAATTCGATTTGTAATAGTTCCCAAAATGACAAAGACAGTCATACTAGGGCTCTCTTGGCTAGACAAGTGGGGCCCGACTATCTGGTGAAAAGGAGGCAGCCAGAGGCTAAGAATAGAAAGAGGCCCCCAACCTCCTCTGCATCAGCAAATAGAGGCACTGCCCACACAGGAAACTCCCCCCGGGACCCACCAGAACAACTAGCGGCCACTTCTGAACAAACCTCAGAGGCTGAATGGATCCCTAGAGAATACCTTGCCTAAGGGTTCAGTGAAACCGAGTGCAATGTGCTACCACCCTCATCACGCAACCCGCTGCGCCATCAAAATCATTCCTGGGGCCAAGCCTCCCAAACCCAAACTGTATATCATGGTGCCCTGGGGATTGCAAGAAATGCGCAAATACATTGACAAAAACCTAGCAGGAGGGTTCATGAAGCCAACCAAGGCACAAGTCACAGCCCCAGTCCTATTTAAAAAGAAAAAAGATGGGACTATGAGATTATGCGCGAACTTCTGTGGGTTAAACTGTCTGTGTGTGTGTGTGCACGTGCGTGCATGCGCATGCACACACACAACTTAATAACATAATAATAACAACAGAGTTGGAAGGGACCTTGGAGGTCTTCTAGTCCAACTTCCTGCTTGGGCAGGAGACCCTACACTACTTCAGATAAATGATAACCATTTATCTTCTTAAAAACTTCCAGTGTTGGAGCATTCACAACTTCTGGAAGCAAGCTATTCCACTGATTAATTGTTCTGACTGTCAAGAAATTTCTCCTTGGTTCTAAATTGCTTCTCTCTTTGTTTCCAATACCCAGCAACACTAGTGATTTTCATTAAAAAAGAAAAAGAAAGAATAGATCAGAAAGTTTAAAATGTTGCCACATACTGGAAGTGGCTGTTTATTTTATCCCTCTGTCAGAAATGTGGTTGAGACAATCTGTGAATATTCTATTTATAAAAGGAATGCAGAATCACACTCTATCTTGACCATTGATTGATGGATGGATGGATGGATGGATGGCTTGATAGATTATGTGCCAAGTCAGTGTCAGTTCTTAGTGACCATATAGATAGATTTTTCTCCATCGTGATCTGGCCCTAGCCTGATTCTACAAGTGTTCTAAAACTTTGCCAGTGTAACTAACTCTTGCTGCTTGGTCATCCTCTTATTCTCTTTCCTTCCATTTTACCCAACCTTAGAGTCTCCCCCAGAGAGCTAGAGAGATAATTTGAGCCTGATTGATAAGAGTATTAAGACCTTGGAAAAGATACGCGGATGGTAGGATATATCTGTACCTTAAAAAAATCAGAAGAACAATAATATTCCTTGTGACATTCTATGGAAGTAAAAATTGGACTTTGAAGAAGCAGAATAGAGAGAATAATGATGGTTTTCAACTTTAGTGTTCATAAACACTCCTGAGAATACCATGGACAGCCAAGAAAACAAACAAATGAGTCATCGAACAAATCAATCCACAGTTTTCACTTGAAGCACAAATGACAAGGCTGAGATGTTTACATTTTGCTCACATTAGAGGAAAAATCCAGCTCCTTTGAAAAGTCCATAATCTTAGAAAAGGTAGAAGGACAATGAAGAAGAGGATGAACAGTAACAAGGTAGATGCATAAACCTGAAGGTTGAGTTTGGGGACAAATCAGTGATGGGTTCCAAATCCCATCACTACCATTTCGTTCATGCGCCTCCCATCACCGCTGCTACCACTTTGTAGAACCATATCATACTGATAGCAACCCACCACTATGACAAATCATTGTAGAGTAAATCTATTTCTGCTATGACAAGAGTCAACTCTTATTTGATGGCACATAATCCATCAATGAAATAAATTTCTACACATTTCTACAGATCATTTGGACAATAGTCACAATTAAATACAGTAGTAAGTGTGAGAGGGACCTTGGAGTCCTACTGGACAACCATTTAAATATGAGCCAGCAGTGTGCAGCAGCTG
>JANHGD010002224.1:696156-708009 GCA_027560375.1 Imantodes cenchoa
TTTTAAAGATAGAAAAAACACACACACACACACACACACACACACACACACACATATATATATATATATATGCATTAATTTTAATATTGTAGAAAAATTGCAGTACACCTGCACCCCCTAGTGTACAATTTGAAAACATTTCTGAGAAAATAATTCTCACATATTTTTCACTAATTTACATGTTGGCACTAAGGTTAGCTCACAGCATAAACGAACTGAAATCAAATACTTTATCTTTTTTTTTAATTGAATTTTTCTGATCTGAGAAACAAATCCCATTTTATTTATAATAGAAAGCCCATTTGTTTATTAACATATATAGGTATATTACTAAACCTGTAGTTTGGAGCCTGGATTCCACGTTATTTCTTTTGCCTCCTTAACTTGTAAAAGCTTTAATTAGTTTTGTTTTCATATTCACTGATGTAATTAATACAGCTGCATATGCAAAATATCAGAACAGATGCCACCTCTGAGAATATCTTGCTCAATATAAGCAAGGGTGCCTGTTATCTTCATGTGATTTCTTCGCTTGAGTGTAAAGCCAATTATTGTGTTTTAAAAGCCATAGGCTGTGATAGTCTTGTGAACTGGGCTACTTTAGCAAACTATGTTTAAACCATGTCTTAGCCTATATGTCAATACAATATGGGCCTAAAAATATAAAATATATAAATCAAAAATATTTCATATTTATAGTTTGCTCTATTGTGGATGTAATTTATATCCCACTCCATACCAGAGGTAACTCCAAATATGCCAATACCTCAGCTGTCTAGAGTTGGAAGAATCCTTAGATTCTCTATTCTAGCCCACAGTTATATCCCAAATAAATGCTACAATATCTACTACAATAAATTCAGCAGATGAAAAACCATCACCCCATAAGTTAGGTTCAACCAGTAGGTAGACAGTAAAGGGTAGATTTCTGTCAGCAGGAAAATAATAATTCCATGACCAGTAGAAACTGGAAACCATGAATTCTATCCTTCCTTAGTCCGCTAGGTCACTCTCTGAGGCGGCAATGCCAAATCCGTTCGAAAAATCTTATTTAAAAAGCCCTACTCTTGTTCATGTAGTCACCAGAATCAAAGCTTACTCGAAAGCATAAATGCACATGTGCGCACACCCACATATTGCCTGAAATAGTTTACCATCCTACATACAACTTTTGTTTTGGATGAACCTTACATTTATTTCTCCTACCCTCCCCACCCCTCACAACCATCCACAAGCTCAGGGATTCTTTTCAGTGTATAAGAACATTTAAGTCAGTATCTACAATTAAACTGCTTTCGTTTTTCCAACTATTTGTGATTCTCTTGACTATATACCACAGCAATATTACAATTTTTGTGTGCTTTATGCAAAAGAGAAAGTGCTTTATGGAAAGTAGCCTGTAACCTGTTTATAATTCTTCTGACAACTTTAACTTACAATTAGTTTGCAGTTCAACAAGCTAGACAAGTTTTACTTTGCCATAATGTTAACATTTTCTTATATCCTTCTTTATTATCTTCATCTATATTTACAAATGCTCCATAATGGGAATTATTTCATATACTCTATCCTATGAAAATGCCCATTTCTTCTACACAGCTTCATATTTCTAAGGAAAAATTCACTTCCAAAAGCACCAAATCACTGACCACATCACTTATAGATCTTTTCCCTAGTGAGTGTCATCTTTTGACATTTCATTCATAATGCACTTAAAAGCTTTAATTAACTAAGTTTGAAAGTTGATACTATCTTATCTTTTCCTGAATGGACAGGTCTAAAAGCACAAACCCATGATGAATGATTACCCTATTTTATAGCTGAAACAGGGAAACTAAAAACCATTCTAATGATAGCTGTAAAATGATATCAAGGAACTTCTGAGATCACCCATTCTCTTTTCATGAACACCGTAGCCGTAAGACCTAAATCACAAAGACACACAAAATAGTTTCTACTACTATGTTGTACATCTACATGTACAACACATATATTCACTTTTCTATACTGTTATATACAATGTATTTTTTACAATTTGTTTAGTACATTATTTAAAACTAGCATCACTCCAAAAGATATTCTTTGCACTTTTTTAAAAAGTTGTAAGCAAATATTAAATCACATAAAAATGGTTTAGCTTTGCCATATACAAAACACTGCTCTCTAATCTCTCTCAGATGTATATACTAAAATGACTGACATTAATTTCTGTTGAAAAACTTAAACAGCTATTTGTTAGGCTTCAGAAAGGAGGTAAAATCAGGCTGCTATTTTTTACAGCAACATTAAACAGTTGTGAATGATCTTCCTCATTTAAAATGCAAACTGTATATCTGAACTTAATAATGCCATTAATGAATTCAAAATTTATAAAATGTGCGGGCTGGGTGAGAAAACAAGCAATGTTCAAATATTCAAGGAGTGAAGATGAAGCAGACTTAGAATTCAAGGAAACCAGAAATATATGAAGTAAGGGTAACACTCTAGCCTCAGCTGTGCCACAAACTCCAAAACAGGTATGTGTGATTTGCCAGTTCTAAAGTGTTTGAAGACATAAGCTATTTTTGATGCAGTAACATTTACTAGTGTTTTTCAAGAAGCAGATGAAGACTCTTGACAAACTTCAGAAAGTTCACACAATTATTTCTCTAGAGCATATCTCCCAGGAAGTCCTGCTTATATACTCAGACTTGAACATTGGGCACTATCTAACAAAATGAAATTCAATGGTGAAAACAGCAAGTTCTACATTTAGGCAAGAAAAACAAAATGCACAGGTACAGTATATGTGGTACCTTGCTCAGCAGTAGTAACTGTGAGAGAGATCTTGGACTCCTAGTGGACAACCATTATATATGAACCAGCAGTGTGCAGTAGCTGCCAAAAAAGCCAACACAATTCTAGGCTGCATTAACAGAGGTATAGAATCAAGATCACGCGAAGTGTTAATACCACTTTATAATGCCTTGGTAAGACCACACATGGAATACTGCATTCAGTTTTGCTCGCCACGATGTAAAAAGGATGTTGAGACTCTAGAAAGAGTGCAGAGAAAAGTAACAAAAGTGATTAGGGGACTGGAGGCTAAAATGTATGAAGAACGGTTGCAGGAACTGGGTATGTCTAATTTAATGAAGGACTAGGGGAGACAGGATAGCAGTGTTGCAATATCTCAGCAGTTGCCACAAAGAAGAGGGAGTCAAGCTATTCTCCAAAGCACCTGAGGGTAGAACAAGAAGTAATGGGTGGAAACTAATCAAGGAGTGAAGCAATTTAGAACTAAGGAGAAATTTCCTGAGTTAGAACAATTAATCCGTGGAACAGCTTGTCTCCAAAGTTGTGAATGCTCCAACACTGGAAGCTTTAAAGAATATATTGGATAACCATTTGTCTGAAGTGGTGTAATGTTTCCTGCCCAAGCAGGGGGTTGGACTAGAAGATCTCCAAAGTCCCTTCCAACTCTGTATTCTCTTCTCTTCTCTTCTGTTCTTTTCTAACTCTACTCTGTTCTAACTCTACTCTACTCTACTCTACTCTACTCTACTCTACTCCACTCTACGTCAACATATTTGTCAGAGGGACAGCCAGAATCTAAATCCATCAGCAGTCTAAAAGAAGTTAAAATTCAAATGACTTTCATTAATAATTAATAAGTAAACAAGCAGAGATAAAAAGATGGTGCTTCAGAGGGGAAACAACTTCCATCATTTTCCATTAACCTTTCATATTCCATCATTGCTGAAGAAATGATAGCTTATGAAAACTAAATGAATTTCTCTGAAGAAGGCTTTTTTAAACTGTGATCCTAGGACTTCTGGAAGTACCACAAGACCCTTTCAGAGATCCACAAAATCAATTTGCCAGCTTATTCTGAAAAATATTAAAATCCCATTGAATAATTGTGAGAATAGGTAGCATCAGCAAACACATCAATTTTAATTTTTAATATGCTAAACATTGGTAAATATAGTCAATGCAAACAAAAAATGTTGAGAACCTTTTTATGTTTTAAAAGTGGGAAGGTTAAGAAACATTGCTCTAAATCAGGCGTGTCAAACTCACATCATCACGATGATATCACATGGCATATCGGGACTTTTTTCCTTCACTAAACTGGGCGTGGGTGTGGTCAGTGCGTGACGCATCTGGCCCATGGGCCATGAGTTTGACAGCCCTACTCTAAATTATCACTTAGAATACAGATCATTATGGCCTCATTATTGTCCCTTTTAAAATATTTTTTTTCTGATTAATGCAGTCTTAATTAAAGGATTTTAAAGATCTATGCATTCTTAATTTGTTTATTTTTTTCTGTTTATATTTTACAAAGTGTTCACACTGAATACTAAATTGTTTTATTTGTTGCAGAAACTAGTACAATTTTGTTTTGGGAAATTAAATGGTTGTGGAGGGTAAATGCTGAAGAATCTCATATGAAAGCTGCAGGATTTTTAGATTTTCTGTATGTAATGCTTCCACCAAAGTCAATTGATTCACAAGATGTTCATAATGATTTTTAAAATCTGAAACCTGGAAATAAAAAACAAAATTATACTTTAAAACTCTCTGGCTGTTAAAATACATTTACTCATAAGGTCAAATATTCATTTAACATTTTAAAAAATATTTATATAATACAGTAATTGTTCAGAATAATAATAAGTGTATGATGGCAGATTCTCACTTGATGTTAGAGAAAATTGTCCAGTAGTATGTGTTGTTTGATAGTAGAACTAATTTCCTAAAGAAGTACTGGAATTATTTTCTCTATATTCAAGTGAGGGCTGAAAGTTCTTTATCACAAACACTTTTATTTGGATTACTATAATAGAAAAAGGCTGGACTCAATGGCTTTAATAGTCATTTCCAACTTTATAGTTGCAGTTGCATGCTGGCTCTGATAATGAAAAAACTTTACACATCTAGTTTTGGGTGACTCTGATCTATTTCAATTTATTTTATACCTCTAGGAAAATTGCTACAAAGTCTAACTTTGTTAATCTGCTATTTATAATAATGTATCAAGTAATAATGTATAATAATGTATCAAGTAATTCATCAGTGCAGTAAACCAACATTTTTAATTGCTGCACAGTTGAAGAGTTCTTTCTTCTTGAATATTTATCAGAGCCAAACATCTTCTCTATAAATTCCTGACCTTTATTGGCTGGAGATAAGCATATATCATATGGCAGGACACTTTCAGCTTTAAGAGGAATCTCATTTTTAAAAAATCTTAATAATTTAAAACATTCCACTCTCAAATTTTACATTGGAGCAGTTGAGTATTAATAGTACCTTCTGAAGTACATGCTGAGTTTGTTCCATCAATGACGTACATATTTTTGTGGCAAAAGCCACACTCTTTTCTTCATTCTTCCTTGAAGCAACATCTCCAAGCACTACTTTTTTCCACAAAGTACTAGAATTATAAATTTTGAATATATTCGTATGTATCAGATATTCATACAAAGCAAGAAAATGGCATTTCAAGTGATATTTTCTCAAAACAATCAATTTTAGCAAATGTTTGCAACTTACAATTCATCTGCTTCAAGACATAACAATTTAAGGGCTGTAAGAAGTGTCCAAGATGGTCCATCCCAGCCAAACGTCAGATCACTAGGGGAAAAAAAGTATTTTTTTTAAAAATCTAAATTCAATTTATTTCATATGCTGAGAGAGAAATACTGTGCTTCTCACTTCATCAACTGTCAATTGCAATACTCCATAGTACTTAAAAAAAAGAAAAGAAACTAAACACATTCAGTTAGAGAGCTACTATCCAACTATTGCTGGAAATTAACAATGAACCACATGAACTTTTAATATACATCTTCCTATAAAATTTCTATATGTTCCATCCCTAAATCAAAAAGTAGCAGTCCATGATTTTATTGTATTTATAGAAACATATGTATATAAAATATTGACTAATTACAGGCAAAATCTGTGTCAGGAACAGGATTATAAAGTACACAAATTTCTCAAGTCCCAAATCATACACAACCTTAAACTAGGATACATTGCAGGATGAGTTCCAGTGTTAAGCAAAATTCCTGCATTTAGTCAGAGTCCATGCAGAAGCAACATTGCACGAATTTATTTTCATACTTCAAATCCACAAACGATACTGAAAAAGTTTAATGTGAAATCTTCCAAATTTATACTATAAAGATGTAAAGATGTCTTACTCTAACAACTTGCGCTCTCGTAAAATGGAAAGTTTCATAGATTTCTGTTTGTCTTCTGAATAAACATATTTTAGCAATGTATCTAAAGAAAGTTAAAATAAAATGTTTACAGCAAATAAAAGCCGCGATACTTTTGCAATGCTGACATTTTAAGCATTCTGTATTCGTGGTAAATGTAAATTTACTTTAAATATTAAAGAAATGAAAATATCCTGCACACATTTTCTTGTGGACACAAGTCACAACACACAGTCTGAGAACCCATTGAAGAAATTTGGGAAGGTACAGAAGGATATCCCAGGAAAGGTTTGAACAAAAGCAGTATCACCAAAAGGACTGTGGGCTAGCACTTTTTTTATTCCCCGGTATCTCATCCTAGTGGATAAAATACTGGGGAATAAAACAATGGGCCTTCATTGTTCTAAGCTTTTCGCTATTTTGTACAGATCTAGCCCAGTAGCGGGTTTCAATTCCTTTGCTACCGGTTCAATATTGGGAGCACGCACATGTGCGGGGCACTTCTGCACATGCGCAGAGACGTCCGGATGGGTGGGCGGAACCTCCTGCCACCGCCGCTACCAGTTTGCCCAATCTAGGGCAAACCAATAGCAACCCACCACTGATGTAGCCATAGCCTTACCTGTACTAACATGCACACAGCTGTGTGGATTATCAGAAGCAACAAAACCATATTCTAGAAGAAGTCGCTGGTTGTCATGAGGGCCATAAGAAATATATACTTCTTTGTATTTCTGATAGCCCAGATGTGTTTTTATTTCATAACATTTTGTATTTTCATTAAACGAAGCTTTCACCTGAGTATGAGAAAAATGTAAGTTCAAGAGAAATACATCAATACATTCTCATTACTGAACACATGATCCTTAGATCAAACCCTGCACTTCTAAAGGCGCTGGGCCTGTTAGGCCCACAAAATAAACATAATGGGGAGAATTAAATGTATTTACTGATAAGACTAAAAGGGATCCAGTCTATGTTAATTATATCAATTACACAATAGCTTGAAGCTTTCTTTCTCTTTCTATACTTGAACAAGAATGCTATATAGTCCTTGACTTACAACCATTTGTTTAGTGACTGAAGTTACAACGGCACTGAAAAAAATGACTTATGACCGTTTTCCACACTGAAGAAGCATCCCAGTGAAGAAACATCTCACTTTTTCACACTGAAGAAGCATCTAATAAAAATTCAGGGGCCTGGCAACTAGCATATATTTATGAAAGTTGCACTGTTCAGGGGTCATGTGATCACCATTTGTAACCATCCCAGGCAGCTTCTGACAACCAAAGTCAATGCAGGAAACCAGATTCACTTAACAACCACATGATTCACTTAACAACAGCTGTGATTTCCTTAACAAATGTGGCAACAAAGGCTGTAAAATGGAAGTAACTCATTTGAAAACTAACTTAACAATGAAAATGTTGGGCTCAATTATGATCATAAGTCAAGAACTACCTGTAATCACAGCTTTAAGTGTGTGTGTGTGTGTGTGTGAGAGAGAGAGATAACACACGGCTTCCTTTCTCTTTCTTTCTTTCTTTCTTTCTCTCTCTCTCTCTCTCTCTCTCTTTCTCTTTCTTTCTTTCTTTCTTTCTTTCTTTCTTTAATTAATAATCACCATTATCATCACCTTACCTGGGCCTTTGGATTGTGATTTAGCAGATCCAGAAATGGAGCTAGAGCATAAATATCTGGCTCTCTAGAAAAACAGTCTTTCTGTGTATGTTTCATAAACACTGTTCTTGTATTTATAGTGCACCAAGCCCACTGGAAGGCACTGAAGTTAAAAATAACGTCCACATCTTCAGGAAATAAAGGCTGCAAAGAAGAGAAGAATTGCTTTGAGGAAGCAAAAAGGTCATGGATCAATGATCGTTGCTCGAGAGCCTTTCTTCTCAAAGGCTCAGGGAAAAGGTTCAGTGTTTCTTGCTCCAAATAAACAGGGCAGGTGTATGTTTCAGGTAAAAGATCCAGGTATGGTTTCCACACAGATTTCCTATGGAACCACTTCTCTGTTATTAAAAATGAACATAATGCTATCAAAGGAGAAATTGGAGGCCTCCATCTATTGAAAAAGCAAAAGAAAGTATAGTAACTACATTTTGATAATCACAGTTGTTAACCAAATTTCTGAGTTTTATCATCATACATGAAGTAAAATCAGAAACTCTCATCCACACAGTATGAAATAGAAAGAAGGAAGAACAGCTTGATAGATTTAATGAACAGAACATTGGGGCCAATGGTCTAATGCTACAGCACCCAACCAGAGATGAATGGGGTGCCATAAGCTTAACAGATCACACACACCCAACTGAAGTTCTTCAATAATTAAGTAGATTGTCTGACAGTTGAAGTAATGTGTACTCTTTTAGACACTAAAAGACAAGAGTATTAGTAAAGATTCTTTCAGATTGAGTTCCATTCCTGGTGATTTAATGGACATCACTGCAGAATTTTTTGAGCAATAGCAGGGATATGGTTAGCATCCCCAGCTACCCCTATTTCAAAGCAGATCGTGTACCAACCTCCTGACTTTTTACTTGAGCAAATGCTATAGTATTTAGATGGTAAGTTAATTAAACATTGCATCTTCAAGTCACTCTTGACTCCTGGCAACTGCCTAGGCTAGTCCCTGTGGTTTTGTTGTCATAATATTCAGAGGTTTGCCACTGCCTGTTTCTAGAGCTAAGAGAGAGTGACTAGTCGCATAACTAGTCTGATGCCTAAGGTAGGACTAGACTCTCCTGGTTTATAACCTGATCCCCTAACCACTACAGCAACCTCACTGTTTAAATTTTTTTTCTGTCTTGAATTTCACACTATTTGTCTTCATTGGATGACTCTGCACTGTCTATTTTGACAGAAAAAGAAAAAAGGTCCATATCCATTCCTCTCATACCTTGTATCAGTTTACCCACTTCTATCCCATTCTGCTTATTCATCATTCTTCTAATCTAGAAAGCAACAAAGACTGTAACCTTCTCAGCCATAAATGTTTAACCATTTCAGTATCTTTTCCTGCATCTTTTTAAAGTATACCAATTAGAAGATAGAATAGTTCAATTTTCTCAGTGACCATTTTCATTCTACTTATTACATCATTTGACTTTCTTACATAAATATCATTTTAGTGCCATGAGACACTGCTCACTATTGATAACATTATTTTATTTTATTTTGATTTTATTTAATTTATATACCGCCCTACTCCTGAAGGACTCAATTATCACAATGAATGCCTGAAGCATGGAAAAGATATTCCCTGGTGTTGCATACAAAGTGTTAGGCCCTAATCTTGAGGAAATATGGGAATAGAATTCTGTACAGGGTTTATTTCTATATAAACTACAAAGTACAACATATAGGACAAACAGATCAGTTTCTGTATAAAAGGAAAAATGACACAAAGCTTACATACAACAATATTCACAGATGGGAACAGACAGATCTCAACCTCCCAGAACATTCTGCCTCTGACTTTAGAAGGTCATTCTTAAACAAAGGAAATACATAAACAGATTCTGATGTAAAATAGCTGTGTTATCATTCATCAAAAGACACAATGCTATCATTTGAGAACTAGAACTTTTTTTTAATCACATGCACCAAGGCTTTTCATAGCAAAATATATGCTGATCAGCTCAAAAATGCAAACGTGTCTCTTACCATCCAGCAACTACCATGCAAATGTCCATTTTTAATAAAGACAGTTTGGATTGTCTATAATTTGTTATTTTTTTTCTGACTTCAGAGTTTACAATTCCTCATTTGCATGGGGATGAAATTTATTGGTGCATGATATCCATGCAAAGAGATTACTAAATCAAGATAATGCTTTATTATAATCACAATAAATATGACAAGGATTTTATTTATTTTGAAGAAACACATGGGTAATTTGCAACTTATCTGGAAGAAGATCTCTTATTTTATTCTTCTAAATCAATCACTAAACTAACTCTAATTTCCCAAATATTCTCTATTTTTTTATTATGAAGCTTAATTAATGGCATCAATTCTAACAAAAATGCACACTATATATAATTCCCCAATTGCACAACTTTGTTCATAGTAATGGAACTGTTCAGATTAGAAAGTATAAGTTTAAATGATAAGAGCCATTAAAATGTCAGTGTGCAAATTTGAGGATTTTATTAAGTGGTGACCAACTTACTTTAAAATGTATTCTCTGAGGTAACTGTTAAGCACAGTATTGGAAGTAAGCAAGCACTTTTCAGGCAAAGAAATAATCAGCTCTTCAGCCTTTAAAATGTTAAAAAAAACCCAGAATGAATATACTGAAAAACTACTCAAATCATACTTTATTATGCACTATGTTAAAAAAAAACCCGGAACACCCTACCTATATCCAACCAAGGCCCTCTGCAATTAATTAATTGCCACTTTTTAAAATAAGCAGATTTTCAAAAGGTTGCATATCAATTGCAGATGAGGCACCAATAAGGATCAGGTCATCTTATGTTTGATGATCCCTTGGAAATTCACTTTGGAAACAATCCTGATCCCCACCAAAGACAGGCTAAGGAGAGTTAAGACAGAAGAGTGCCATTCCTTGGCAGAAGCTCTAACAGTGTAATAACCCTGGTAATCCTGTGAGAAACTCTACAAGTGTGCATTTATTACTATAACTAACTCTCAAAAATGAATTATGCCAAAGAAAGTGAAGAAAATAGCTATGGATTCAAAACATTCCAAGCCCTCAATATACCCAGATTGTACTGCTAATCTAGCATTAGCCTGGCCACACATTTATTACATCATTGTCATTGACTATAAATGGAGAGAATTTTTTTTTAATTCATTCAGAAACATGAACTTTGCAGTGAGAATGAAGTGCTTCACAAGCACACCTCCTCTTCTTGTAAATAAGTTGATAGACACAGCAAGGTATAGGTACAATGAAGTTCAGTTTACAACAGCACGGGGATATTTTAAAATTTTCTGGGCCTACTTAAAACACTAAACCAAAATTCCATAATATCAAAACAAAAGCTATCTCTAACCTAGTGTTGTCCAAATATGTTGGATTAAAGAATCTTAATCATATCATCCGGCAATCACAGGAATTTAAATCCCAAACCAACCAGGCTTTGGAAACTACAATCACTAAATCCAGCCCACCCACAGGCTCTGGAGTCCCTGCTCATAAGCCCTTCATCAAAACCTAGATACTAGACTAATCCACTAGTATTGGTTAAATATAATTTCTAAATCCAGCATTAAAATCACACAGAAAATCTAAATAATATACATTACATGAAAAGACAATATAATTTCTCATATCCTCATTATGGTTCAGATGGTTTCATCTGTTTATTCATAGGAATACTCACAAACCTGAAGCGTTTTTGTGGTCATCAATCCCCTTCCTGTTTCTAGAGGACATAGGAGAGATAGGAAGATGCAATTTAGGTATACTACTATTGGTTTCTTAGACAGTTATAATAGACTACTTAACATGAAAAATATAAAGTGACCAATATAGAACTTATAGGAGCTGAGGTGGCTCAGTGGATAGAGTGCAGTACTGTAGGCCATTGAAACTGACTGCTAGTTCAGCAGCTCAGCAGATCAAATCTCACCAGGCTCAAGGTTGACTCAGCCTTCC
>JANHGD010002225.1:76214-87980 GCA_027560375.1 Imantodes cenchoa
ATTAAATAATATATTACTACACCATTTGGTTCAGAATACTTTTTTCCTTGTTTTCCACCTCTAAAATCTAGGCGCGTCTTATACTTTGGTACGTCTTATACTCCGAAAAATACGGTAAGTGCAAAGAAATCCTTCCAATTAGCTACTGCTGGTGATCTATCTAAGAAGAGGCCAAAGGAGTCAATGCTATGTAATCCCACTTCAGGTATATAAAACCGGAGGGGGGGGGGTGGTACAAACTTGTATCAAGGGAGTTTGATTGTTACAGTGAAACATTTCGAAGTGTTTTGTGAATCCCACAGAACAAAACCTGAAATATTTTAAGTGCTCTCAGGTCATAAAAGTAAGTGAAATAGCAGCCCATGCTAACTGCTGTCTACTGCTCAAACTATAACTACATTGACTAAAGGTTTTTTTTTTAAAGGACTGTAAATATTTAAACATTCCTAGAGTAAACAAGTTGGGTATACTTTTTTTACAGCCTGTCTGCACAAATAATCACAGAAATCAGCCCAGCAAAAAGAAAACATAATAGAACCACTCCAGAACACAACCCCAACACAATTTAACAGTAGGGGGAAAAATGGCCATGGCCGTAACTTTCTTCCTAATGAACAGTCACTATAAAATCTCTGCATTCAGCAAATACAGACAACTTCAAACAAAGCAGTACACCCCAAATGTCTGAAAGCTTACCAGCACAGATACCCTTTCTGTAAAGCACAGTTCATAACAACCTACCTGAAAAAGACACAATGTACAGAAAACACACAAAAAGACTATATAGAAGCCATGACCTCTAAATTCCCTATTTCAAAGACTTCCAAAATTCACCTATCTCTTACAGCAGGAGTTAACTCACCCTCACATTACCAACCTTTCTCTACTCGGCCACATTTAAATGGTAGCAGCAGGAGGGAGAGAACTTAGCTCTGCTATTATATTTGTTTATTTATTTATGTATTTATTTTATTTATTTATTGTTTGCAAGTGCAAGGAAACAGAACACATGAAAAAATGGCACAAATAAATGGATATAAAGAAGCAAAACATAGCCATAAACACATAAAATGAGTACATACAAATGGGTACAGTAGGACAGGGATGGTAGGCACGCTGGTGCGCTTATGCACGCCCTCTTAGGGACCTCTTAAGAAACGTGTAAGGTCCACAGCAGACAGTTTAAGGTAAAAGATATGGGGGTTAGAGAAACTAACAACAGGATCAGGTAAAGTGTTCCAGACATTTATTACTCTATTGCAGAAGCCGTATTTTCTGCAATCAAGATTAGAGCGGAATACATTTAGTTTGAATCTATTGATAGTCCTAGTGTTATTGCAGTTGAAATTAAAGGTACGACATTAAGGTAGATGATCTTGTGTACTAAGCTTAGGTCTGAACGTGGATGGCGTCATTCAAGATTATCCAGGCCTAAAATTTCAAGTCTACTGGAATAAGGAATTGTTTCATAACGAAAATGAAGCATTCTTTTAGTAGCTGCTAGCCTATTTGGTGATCTTCCTTACTAATCTTTGATATCCCTGGACCTCCTGGGTCAAGCTAAACACTCCCCTTCATTTACTGAAATTAACAAAAATCAGAAGTTATCAAAGAAAACATTCTGGGCAACAGAAACCCTATTCCAGCACCAGTGTTGAGTCACTTGTTGACCTATTTTATTTCCTCCCGACAAAAGACGAGCTATTTAGAGCTCACTTTCGCCATCAAAAGCTGAATGAATACAAAACGTCCCTTCAGTTACTTTGAGCATTTCAGGAGAACAAGGTGTACTACAAGCGTCTGATGTCAAAGTTCAGGCTTTTATGTTTAGAAGGAGCAAACTCAAATGAAAAACCTATTTTTCTGCCTCTATTCAGGTGGCATTTCACCTTCAATCTCCCCTCCTCCAATATCTGTGGTGTTTTGTTCCATAGATCTGCACAGCAAGCCATCCACTGCCTGGGGAAAGAACTACCACTCTATCCAGGGGTGGGCTTCAAACATTTTAGCAAGGGTTCTCTGCTGGGTGGGTGTGGCCATGGTGGGCATTGTAGGCATGGCCCCCTGCACCATGGCGGGGGGTTTGTCCTCCCCAGCTCCAGAGGTTTTACTCGAGTTCCCAGGAGGGTGAAAATGACCTCCCTAGGCTCCAGAGGCCCTCTGGAGGCCAGAAACAGGCCTGTTTCCGTCTTTCCCAAATTCTGGTAGGCCTGTTTTTTGCCCTCCCCGAGGCTCTGCACACGCCCTGCAGTTACCTGCATCCAAAACAGGCTGCGTGGGGACTCATGGGAGGGGAGGGGAGGAGTGAGCGGGGCCACCCAGGAATGGGATTTGGGGGTGCTCCGAACTGCACAGAATCTTAGCTAGTGGTTCTCCTGAACCCTTGCGAACCCCCACCAGCCCACCCCTGACTCTGTCACACATTTCTTAGGAAGACAAGGGACTGTCCTAGACAGGCATGAATCCCACTAATGAAAATGGCCATGTTTTCTCCTCCTCTGAATTTTCCTCATATATTTGCCATGTGTCCAAACTGGCTTACCAAACTAAATGGATCCATTTTCACTTCTTGGAGCACCATTCACAAAGGAAGACCCACACAAGGGATATAAATATAATAAATATATTTTTATATATAAATATATATATATAAATATATATATATCTTCAATAGAAAAAGTGCTCATTTTCTTGGTGGAGGGTGGGCTTCTCCATCATGCAGCTAGCATTGGACTAAGACTGGAGAGATGAAAACTCAAATGCATTCTCAAATCATGGAGGCTCACTGGTTGACTATCGGAGAGTCACTGTCTCTCAGCCCAATCTACCTTATAGGTTGTGCCTGAGAAAATAAAATGAAAAGAAATCCCCCATATAAGAACCCCTTTGAACTCAGAAGATAGAAATCTAAAAGACAAACAATAAGCACATTTAGGCTAGAGGATGAGAAGAGGAAAAGCCAGCTCAAAACCAGGGAAGAGATAAATTGGGATAATATGGAATGCTATTTCCTCCTCTCTCTCCCCCATTCATCCCAGTCTATATATGTAAATGGGATAGGAACTTAACAAGAAGAACACATGAAGACAATAGAGAAGGCAGTGCTTGATTGACCCAGAATAGGAACTTACCTGACATTGAAAAGTAGTAAACAAATACTTTGAACTTGTTCAAAAATCAGTATAATGTGTATCTTCTTCAAATATAATTTATTTCTAAGGAATCTCTGGCAAAAGACAGTATTTTAGAAGAAGAAAAGTCCTTCTGAGACTCATCAATATTGCTACAGACCATAATAAGAATTGAGGTGGTGATAGTGATGTTGGTGCTGTCCGATCCATCAACCTGGTCAATCTCCCAAATTGTATTTACCATATTTTTCAGAGTATAAGACACACCTTTTCCCCCCTAAAAGAGGCTGAAAGTTTGTGTGCATCTTATACTCCGAATGTAGCTTTTTTTTCTTTCTTTTTTTTTAAGCTTTTTTTTCCCAGCCCTAACGAGATGCCAGTTGCAGGCTTGTAGCTCATGAAATCTGGGCCTTGCCTTGTTGAGAATCATAAAAAAGGCCTGTAGCTTGACGTGTTGAATCATTAGTTTTGTACATCCTGGGTTCAAATCCAGGCATCTCCCGAAGGAGTAGAAAAACAGCTGGGTTGAGACCTGGAAAGTCACTGTACAGGAAGTCCTCAACATATGACCACAATAGCGGTCAGAATTCCCGTTGTGAGCCACAACCGTTGTAAATCGAAGCAGGCAACTGATCGGTCCCAATTATCTGGATATTTTTTTTGCAGCTGTCGTTATGTGAACACTGGTCCTTCAGCGAACCAATGTATTCATATTGGTGATTTATTTATTTTTTTGCTCAAAAACCTTTCTTCTTTCAGATTGCAGGATAGCCCTTTAATTGTCAAGAGTTCCTCCTCTGTCAGTTAATATTTTCATGAAAAAGGTTGTGACAGGAGCTGATGGCTTTTTCTCTTTCTCCTTCTCTTTGCTATCCTAAAGGTAGTGGCACACTTAGAGACGGACCTGGGCACTGAGGTAGAGAACGTGGCCATCCGCAAAATGAAATATTCCTTCCAGATCTGGTCAGTTCTGATGTCTTCCAAGAGCAGTAATAATCAGGTATGTCGAAGGCAAATCTTCCCTCCCCCCCCCCCCTGCAAGGATGGGAAATCTACTGGGGACAGCTGAAAAGCTTTTGCTCAACCAGTGTGTAGATTCTTACGAAGCTATTACCGTATTTTTCGGATTATATGACGCACCGGTGTATAAGACGCACCAAGATTTCAATGAGGTAAGTAAGGAAAAAAAGTTTTTGTCCTCCCTGGACCCCAGAAATATTCTGTCAGCGTCCCAAACCCTCTGCGTGCCGCATTTTTTGCTAAAATGGGGGTGTTTTTGCCTTTTCCAGCCTCCAGGCGCACTCTGCAGGCCTTCCAAATCCTCTATGCACCCTGTTTTTTTGCAAAAACAAACCCCTTTTTCACCTATTTTTGCAAAAAACGGAGCACGCAGAGGGTCTGGGAAGTCTGCAGAGTACTCCTGGGGGCTGGCAGAAGGCAAAAAAACACCCCCATTTTTGCTGTGAATAAGAGGTATTTTTAAGCCCTAACCAGGAGATAAAATAATGTGCTGAAGCTGACCAGACTAAAGATGCTAGCCAGATGAATACCTGGTAGGCAGATTTCCCCCCCCCCCATTTCCCCCCAAAAAAACTAAGGTGTGTCTTATACTCATATAACACCTCTCCTGCGCGAACTGCACTGGCTGCCGGTAGTCTTCCGGGTGCGCTTCAAGGTCTTAGTTATCATCTTCAAGACTCTCCATGGCTCAGGACCTGGTTACCTACGAGACCGCCTACTACCAGGAGTAGCCTCCCACCGACTAGTACGCTCTCACAGAGAGGGCCTCCTCCGGGTGCCGTCAGCCAAAGAATGTCGACTGGCGGCTCCTAGGGGGAGAGCCTTCTCTGTGGGAGCAATTACCCTCTGGAATGAGCTCCCCCCCGAGTTTCGGAAGATTCCTGACCTTTGGACCTTCCGCCGGGAATTGAAAACCCTCCTATTCCGTCAAGCTGGTTTAGCTTAACCCCTCAATTTAGTCTAGTTTAGACTATGGTTTTACTTTAATTATTTAGTTTTAATATGTATTTCTGTATTTATTGTATTGTTGTCCACCGCCCTGAGTCCCTCGGGAGTAGGGCGGTATATAAATTTGAATAAATAAATAAATAAATAAATTACTATCACCAATTATTGATAACATTATTTCAGAAATATGGACCTTTTTTGGTTTTCTTTTTTCACTGGATTAAAAACATTATGACTTTCAAAGATGGATACAAATAGCAACAAATATCTATTTCATACGTCAGTGACATCATGGACTCCAAATAAAATAGATATATGTATATAAGTCTACCTCATAATATTTCTCCCCCATGCCAAGGGACAGAGGGAAGGAGAGAGAAGGAAGAGAAAAACAAGAGTTACTTATACTCTGAGAAATCACCTGCAATCTGAGAACTGAGCCACCACATGTACCTTAAAACATCTTACCAGATTCTGTACCATGCACATCCTTTCACTTCTTAGTTCAGCTACAAGTCCATAGACATCCACAAAATCATGGTCATTTATATGCTGTATTAAATGGTCAAGGGCAATGTAAACTCCTGTTCTTCCAACTCCAGCACTATAAGAAATAGAGGTGAAACACACATGGAAACATCTGGCACATTTAATGGAAAAATCATGATTACAATGAACCAGATTACAGTTTGATTAAATACTATTGCAAAATAATTATTCTTAGGTAGGTATAATATTGGAGATATGTTACTTTTCATCATGTAAATTCTTTGTATTATCTATAATACATAGTCAAAACAGAAGGGACTTTTTTTTAACCTAGATACAATTCTAGATTTATGGTAAATTTTATATTCTAGATTAAGATTTTTACTATAAATGTAGATACAGTGTTATACCTAATTCATTATACACCTATTACCAATCTGTGATTTATGCACTTGAAACCTTGAACTATTGAATATGTCTATTGCTGTATATTAAATAGGTTTCACCCAGAGGTGGGCTTAACTTTCTTTAACAAAGTGTTCTCTGGTTGCGCTTGCACATGCCCCTTTGGGAGAGAAACGAAGCTTCAAACAAGCTCCTAATCAGCTCCGGCAGCTCCGGTGAGAACAGCAGGGGCGGCATGGTATGCAGCTGGGCCAGCCAGAAAGTAAGTTATAAATGGATAAGATAGAACAAGGGTGGATGGGCCAGCCTAACAGCGATCACAGCTAAGGGTTTGCTCAAACCCTTGCGACCATGAAGCAGCTCACCACTGGTCTCACCACAAATTTCAATGTTCTTAATCTATACATAGATTCTGTGCTCCATATTGGAATTCAATCCATTGCTTCTGTTGTATTAACTAATCCCATTATTTAATATGATGAGATTGTTAAAAAATATGCTTACCTGCAGTGAACAATTATGGGTGTGTTGTCATGTGATCGGCTGCTTCGGACCAGCTTTGCAAAGTGGACTAATGATGCACTTGTTTCAGGTACTCCATGTTCAGGCCAGGCAGTAAAATTACACTGACGTACCATTATACAATCTCCATGCTGTTAAGATACATAAAGAAAAATACTTTTTTTTTAAGAGTTAGAGGAGTATTTAGTTACCCTTTGAGAGGCCATTCATACTGGAGTAAACTACAATTGGATTTTTTGGTGGCAATCTATTAAAATATTTGTTACCTAAGAAGATAGGCATCTAAGATGTATTGTACACCTAAATGCTTAAATTGTTTGTTTACACAGCCTGATAAGCGGTTCAACCAGTAATTATTACTTGGAATGGAACATTAATTTTGTACCTCATTGTCTTGATTTTGTTAATAAGACAAACTACAGTTGACTCTTGATACAGAATTCAAGAATCAATGGCATCATAGAATCACTGGGAATATTACAGAAATGAAGCCACCTAGTTTACTGATTCTTAAATATCAGATTTCTGAATATTTTTCATAAGTTATTGTCAACTGAACTGACATTGTAAAGCATCTGTAAAAGTCACAGCCAATATAATTCAGCATAATTTGACATCACATTACTAAGTTATATTTTAATTTAATAGACATTTTTGCCCTTCATTATGACCCTCTGTGCCTGGGTAACGCTAGTGAACATTTTCTCTGTTTTTGATTTATAACTCTTTCATGCCAACAAATTAAAATATTATAGTGATGATTATACTTTCATAACTTGTTCTTTGGATTTCAATTTCCCAGAAAATAAACACTCATATTTTTTTCATAATATATTGTTTTTATACTATAGTACAACAGCAGGATAAGGCAAAAGAATACCTAAATATTCTTTTCTAACTTTACAGAAAATAATTTGATGACATCACAATATTGGAAATCATAAAAGCCAAGATACATTAATCAAGAAATTTAAACAATGATACTAAGAATAGGACACATTATCACACACTACAGCTGCAGACAGATTACAATTTTCACAGAATATATGGAAGTTTAAATAAAATCTGTTCTTACCTTTTCAATTTTTAGATCCCTGATGGTCCAGTCTATTTGAGTATCTTCCACTAATTTAGTAATCACTATATCTCCAAAGACGGTAACTGGAATGTTATCTTCAGGCCAATATTGATGGCATCTTATCTGCAGTCAGGGTGCAATATGATGGTTTATAAAATTATACCATTATTTTAATGAATGTATAATAATAGTGAGTCTTCAAATACATTCATAACCCATATATTGATAACTTACCCGCCCTTTTTCATAACACTGAGTTAGCATAACAACAGTTTTTGCTCTTGTTTCCCATACCATTCTCCAGAAATCTCCCACTGTGCCTGGTAATGGTCCTTGAGTAGCAATAAATTCATTTGGACATAAGTAACCCTAAGGCAAAAATGAAACTTAGTACATATTGCTAAAGAAAAAAAGAGGAAAGATCATATTCAACTATATATTTAGTAAAATATTTAACATGTCTTCTTCCATGTAGACATTCAAAGTTACCATTCCTGAATACTCCCTAAATACAATACATGTTTCTAATAGCTATTAATTAACTGGTCTACACTCCTTGGATTCCTATATATGTAGTTTAGAAAATGGTGATGATTAGACATTAAACATCTAAAATCTAAGGACTGCAGTGGCTCATGAGGTTAGAATGCTGCACTGCCAATCAGTAGGCTCATGTTCAAAACCTGTTGCTGCCGTGGGATGGGGTGAGGTCCCATCACATGTTCCAGATTCATCTGCCACTTCAGTGAGCAACTTCACAGGGACATGAAAGGAGCCTTCACCTGCGCATCCCCCAGGCAAGGATGATGTCACTGGCAAGTCCTTTTCCAGAGAAGCATGTTGGTGCTTCCAACACAACTCCCTCCCCAAATCTGTAATATATTGCAAAATGTCTGTCTCTTGACCTATAAGTATCTAGAGATTTTTACTTGAGTTTGTAGCTCCCAAATTCTCAAAATATTGCATTGATTAAGGACACAGCAACAACAGCTGGTCCTATCCAGTAGATTTCAGTTCTAAAGTGTAAGACACCAATAGTATCTAGTTGGGTAATAAACAACTGCAAGCGAATAATTAAGCTCAGGGAGCACCAAAAACTCCATGGTTCAACCCATCACATACATTCTCTTATGTTGCAGAAAAATAGATGCTAAAATTACAACAAATGTTAGAAATTAAAATTTAGAAATATGTGATTTAGTTCTTTTGAATGACTTGCAATTCAAAATCAACAATAATTTTTTTGGAACTAAGAAAAAAATTAAAATAAATATTAGACATTTCTCTACACACAGTGTTTGCAGTATTGAATCTTATCAAGAAAAGAAATTCCACAGTATATCCCACTGCGATTATCTTTCTCCTCCATGCATCCAGAGTGGTCTGCTCCTAGCTTAAAGTGAAGGATTTGGCTTCCAAGAGCTTAAAATATACCAGACAACTAGTCTAGATGTTTAGCTGAAATTTGATAATCATACTGGAGCTTAAAAGCAGAAGAAACTAAAATATTCTATGAACTGATGGAATAGGCAATCATGGAACATTTTCTTGAAAACTGAAATATAAAATTATACCATAGTATAATTCAGGTATTCAATAAGCCATTTTTGTTTTCCATATGAACCAAATGAATAAAATACAAATCTGATGATGATGATGATTGAAGTTAGTCTGTAACTGTATTGTAGTACAGGGAGAGAGTAAAAGAAAATTCATGCATTTTTTTCTCATAAAAATATGTGTCTTTCTAAATCACCAAGTGGCATGCAAAAGAATACAGTAACAATTTAAAATGGTTATAAACTTACAGATACATAGCTGGCATTAATATAATCAGATCCTGGTATACAAGCATCAGGCATTAACTTCACTCGATTATTATTATCTGTGCAAAAGAAATTAAATCAAGGCATTTTTCCAAAGTTTCAATGGATGAATAAATGGATAGATAGGCAGATAGCAGTCAGCGTATCTATATACATATGCATACATGCAAAATTGAGTATGTTATTTGTTTCCAACATAACATATCCTGAATAGTAACAAATATTACTATGAATCATCCTGGAATGGCAGAAATAATAGAATTATGCAAAGTTTCAATTAGAAGACGTTTCAATCAAACAACCTATTTGAATCTATGCAATTATTGGATTAAAGCGGGTATCTGAATCTAACTCATGATTCATTGGGCTGCTCTGCTTGGATACAGATACTTTTATTTAATGTAATCCATGAACAAAATTAATTCAAACTGATTTTGAATAGTTAAACTAAATTGCAAAATCAGATTGAATATTGGTTGTGCATATGTTAATAAATATGCAATAGAATAGTTTTTTGAGTAAATGTACACTCAAAAGATAAACTCTAAGTATGCATACTGCTACTGCTTTAGGCATATTAGCTCAGGTGAACCTGAGCACAGAATATTTCCTGAACTAGTAGCAGATAGTAGGAGCAGCTGTTCTCAACACTTAATAGCACAGAATGTGGCTACATTAACCAAAGAATGCATTGTCCCCATCTCACATCACAGCTAATGCTTAAAATAATAGTAGCATTTCTTTTCTTAATAAGTGAAAAATGAAGCAGTGTTGACTACAGAGGGAGACAGACTCCTGACTCCTGTGATAAAATCTATCCTGGATTTCTAAATTGCTATATATTTACTCTGATCTTTCCTGGATCAGCTACATACCACATTTACAAGTATCTTAAGAAAGCATCATCATGTTCTAAAGAAAAAGTGAGCATACCCAGAGATGGATCCAGCACTTTTAGATAACTTTATTTTACTCCAGAGTACATAGCCCAAGAGGAATAATTAGGATGGATTATATTACAAAGCTAAGAAATCACGAGGCTGTATTATTTCCTGTCCTGCAACTGCAGTGTACAATCTGCTGCTTCAGATCTCTCTACTAATCCACAGACTCTCTCTGCCTGCCTAATCTGAGAAAATCCCAAGGGAGGACTTCCTTTATGATATCCTCCCTTTACTTGAGATATAATAGACTGTTGCAGAGATGATAGTACAATGGAGACACAATATATTCACACATCTCTCATTTACTTCTTAACGAAAATAAAATTCTGGGATTTCCATATAAATATTTTTCTTTAGGAAATCAGTAAAGAAATGTCTTTATCCATCAGACTGTATAATCAAGAAAAATACAAGCAATTTTGACAAGGCAGTATTTAAAAATTAATTTCAGAAAAATATAATTAGTAAAACAAATACATACATGGTTTGATGTTTGGAAAACGATTTTTAGATTTGTTCCAAGGAAGATCAGCATCAGTTAATGCAAGATCTGGAAGAAACTTGGGGAGTTCCTAAAAAATAATATGTGTATATATATATATATATGTACCAGTATATATATATGCTGCTATAACTTTTAGGTTAATTACGGTATGTTTTCAGCAAAAAAAAGTACACAGGAACTATAATATAGGAACTGTAGTAGCATGAACACTTCCAATTAATACTGTGCCACAATATATTTTCCTTTTTCACAATGATTTTCATTTGTATCAAGAGGCTCCAGACTTTTAATCTCATTTTCAGGTTGCCTTAGAATGAACAAATCCTTTATTAAGTGATAGTTGTAATTTCTTTTATTTCCCTATGCAGTTTTCAAGCTGCAGACATTCCTTGATTTAATCAGTTTTCAAATTTCAGTTCCTCTGACATTTAATTGAAGCACAAAGTCAAGGAGTCTGCAGGCTGCTTGAGGGAAAATTATGGATGGATGTGGTATGGGTGAGAGAGCAGCCTCATAAAATATGTGTTAAGAACCATAAAACCTAGGAAGGAAGGAAAGAAGGAAGGAAGGAAGGAGTCCCCCCCCCCCAATAAACTGAATGGGAATAATGAGATTTGGAAGAAATTTTCAGCACAGCACTTCTTGCAATATAATCAATGTCCTGCCAATCTAGCTCAGCATTGATCAACCAATTGCTACAAGGCTTTAGTCTCCCAGCAGATCTTTAGAAGGAATCCCACTGCCTTCAAGGACAGTAGACTTTGATCCACAAGACTTCATGTATGCTTATGCTGGAGTACAATATACCGTATATTCCGGCATATAAGACGACTTTTTAACCCAGGAAAATCTTTGCAAAAGTAAGGGGTCGTCTTATACGCCGGTAATGAGGGCTTGG
>JANHGD010002225.1:137989-154567 GCA_027560375.1 Imantodes cenchoa
CCTGTCGAAGCTGTTGCCCGGGGTGTGGCCGCTGCACATGCTACAGCTGCTAGGAGCCACAGGTGAGAGCTGAGTGAAAGGTGGGGACCAAAGGTGAACAAGCTGCCCTAAAAGCTGCTCTAAATTTATTTAAATATATACATAGAGATATATGAAAGTTCTATAATATTTTAAATTTTAAATTAAATTAAATTAAGTGTTTTACAGAATAAATTGACTACAAAAAATCAAAACATATATTTATAATATTGCCCTGACTTTTATTCTTTCACTTTTCAGAGATATCTTTTTTAAGGTATACTAATAAACAAAATAAAACTCCTATAAAGCAAAGGACAGTTAAAGCATTTGACATACAGTATATATTTTATAGATCAAATATATTAATATAAGAAATAAACAACTCTCATTTATATTAACAGGTAAAGGTAAAAGTTCCCCTGCATATGTGTGCTAGTCATTTTCTGGCTCTAGGGGCGGTGCTCATGTCTGTTTCTAAGCCGAACATCCAGTGCTGTCCGAAAACATCTCCACAATCATGTGGCATGACTCAACGCCGAAGCACTGTTATGTTCCCAGCAAAGTAGTCCCTATTTTTCAACTAGCATTTTTACCTGCTTTCGAACTGCTAGATTGGCAGAAGCTGGGACAAATAATCGGAGCTTACTCCATTACGTGGTGCTAGGGATTCGAACTGCTGAATTGCTGACCTTCTGATTGACAAGCTCAGCGCCTTAGCCACTGATCACCGCATCCCTTACTCAATGTTATTTTTTAAGCCACAGCTATGACTAGCTCCCTTAAGTGTTCAAAACGATCAGAAATTGATATGAAATTCAGATTTCATGTCACAATTTGGTTTGAGAATCTTCTATTTAATATAGTAATTAAATTTGGCACATAAAATTTGGTACATTTGTTTAATTTCTTAATTCTACTTAAGTCTACAGAAAAGATATAATTACATGTAATTACTTTGAATTATTCGCCTATATATGTTTAATGCAACGTATATGATTGTATTTGTTAATTTGATAATGAAAAATACATACATAGCATTTGATACAAACTCATCATAATACAGCTAGATTACTGCCATGTAAAATAATAAGGCAAAATAGTTATTACCTGTAATAATTAGTGACAGATGTGTTGTGTTGATGACTCTTACTTCACTTCCATTAATCTCTTTGAGATATATAGTGTATGTCTTTATAATGCCATTGGGGACAGATGGAGGAAAGTATGATAACTCTATTGCTGAAGAAGACATGTTTCTGTAAGTTATATTTTGGGGTGGAAAGTCAGGTACTGAAATGAAAGAATTGAGAGAAAAACATTACATCCAAATTTTAAATAATAGTGTACTACAGGTGTACTACATACAAAAAAAGTAAAAAATATGATAACTGAAACTCAAATGCTATTTTGAGTTTTCATCAAATTCTATTACACTACGGAAGCCAATTAAATACAAAGCAACAATATATATTACCAATATATAGTCTGAAGTCTCTGATCCAACAATGAATTAGCAAGCAATGAACTATCAAAGATTTGGTTTGCCTTTAGTAAATAAAAAAAGGGGTACAATTTTCCTCAGTTCTGAGATAGATATTTTCTTTAATTTCAAATTCAGCTAACCTACATTCTATCGCTTGTATAAAATCCTGATTTCTTTATTGTATTGCTTTTAAAAGTGACAAAAAAGGAAAAAAGTACAAACATAATTACCAGTATCAGAAAAATATATACTGTCAAAAAAGGAAAAAAAAACTACATAGAATGTACTTTTCAGTAAAAAGTGGTAAAAATACACAAAAAAAAAAAAAAGGAAAACAATATGCTTGTACAATAATCTCAACACTACCCTAGTTACCTATCCACCTTCCCCCTCAGGTAATTTATGGGAAACTATATATTTATTTTAATGTACAATCAGGCATTTTTTATTTAGGAATTTAATTTCTATGTTGTGACTGCTATTCTCTAATTTGCCTTGTTATTCATTTGGGCCCTTGATTTCATGATTCCAAATATAAAATTAAACATGATAAAATGGGATTATATGTATGTTATAATTAGAAAACTTGTTAATTATACCAAATTGTAAAACAACTAAGAACAAAAAATAGCATGCATTGAACTTTTTTGATATTCTGATGTTTGATACTGATGCAGTCAAAACATTAATTGAAAGACACTCACCTCTGATCATCAAGCAATATACTTTGCTATGGTCATCAGATATTTTGAGAAATGCTTCATGACATCATTTGTCTCATTCAAATATAGATATGTGTAATTTGTAACCTAATTATGTTTTAAAAGGTAAAGGTTTCCTGCCAGTCATGTCTGACTCGAGGGCGCGATGCTCATCTCTGTTTCTTGGCCAAGGGAGCCAGCATTGTCTGAAGACATTTTCCATGGTCATGTGACCAGCATGGCTATACTCCAAAGGTGCAGAAACTCTTCACACCGAAATGGTACCTATTAATCTCCTTGCATTTGCATTCTTTCAAATATCCTTTTCAATATATTTAAAATTGAATCCATAGAGACAAAAGAACATTCTAATATTTCCACTTACCAGTTTCAGCTGTTCTTACAGATAATGGGTCAGATGACTGATTCCCATGACCAAGGCGAGTGAATGCTCTTACAGAAATGTTATACAAGGTGTATGGTTTCAACTCATTTAAAGAAAGATGTGTTGTTGTGGCATTTTTAGTTATTAAAATACTGCCATTATCAGACATGATTTCATAATGAGTTATGATCCCATTAGGCATTTCAGGTGGTAACCACTGTAAGTTGATTTCTGAGGCAGTCACTTCTAATGCCTCAACATTCTGAGGTGGTGAACTGGGTTCTTTTATTCAGAAAACAGAAAAAAGTGATTGTGTATTAGGGTGCATTCATTCATAACTATTTTAAAATACAGAATTTATCAATTACAGTAAAATTGTGTTCTTTGTATTTTTATAATATATAGACCAAGATTAGTTAATCTTTTATGAACTAAAGACATATTAGTTGCCAGATGAGACCTTTGGGAACAAATTTGCCAGTGTATATTTGAGCAAATGAGAAACAATTTTTGGACATGCAAATGTACAATCTTTAAATAACCTCTCTTCTAGACATGTGGAAGTATATCCAATCTCAGCATATGCATTATTTTTCTCAGACACACTAATATACATACATACTTACATGCACACCCATGTGCTCCTATACAGTACATAACTGTCCTATAAACACATTACATTCTTTCCTACTTGTCTCATGCAAAACATTCTAGTTTTTACCATTACTGGCAGCAAAATGCAAAAATTTGGAACTGTTTTGATAAGTCGAAATTGCAAGCCATAATTCAGAATTTTTAAAAGTAGCAGAAACTTGGTGATCCTCATCCTCATTGTCAATTTCCTTTACTTACTTCATTATCACAAAGTCCTTCATATCACCACTCATGCTGATAGCTCCTCTAATACCATACTTGCCTTCAGTTGTAACTTTCTACCTGTTCTCGCACAGATAAAACTGTGCTATTTAGTTGGTTACTCTGCAGCTACATTTATAAATTAAGTTAAGAATTAAAATTTCCCAAGTTGATGGCAGCAACTAACTCAACCAGCCCGAAGCTAGTTAATATATTTTAATATTGTAACTATTTAAAATAGTATTAATAGCATTAGTGCTGTCTCTTATCTTAATGGGTTTCAAGAAATAGAAATTGCTTACAATGTGGTTTGCAAAACACCTTTTTAAAAGTGTCATATTAAGCCTCAATTAGTCATACTAAACATCAGGAGAGGTTGGAATATGCCCAGAAAAAAAATCTCTCTCTCTCTCCTTCTCTCTCTCTCTCTCTCTCTCTCTCTTCTCTGTCTCTGTCTCTCTCTCACACACACACGGTTTACATGGTTTTTATTATTTATTGCAAATGTAAGCAAATTTATTGCTTAATAGGCATTGTAGATAAATCAATCATAATTGATCAAATTGAAATTATAAAATCAATATGAAAACAATGTACTTACCATCTTCAAATGTTCTTATAAAAATATCATTGTCTTCAGAAACTGCACTTTCTCCAACAGCTGTGGAAGCTGTTAATCTCATTTTATAATCTGTGTACTTTTTTAAGTCTAAAACAAAGATGAACAAAATCTGTAAGTGAAATTTACTGTGCATTCATTTGGGCACTTTTACTGATATCTTGTTTACTCTCATAGATATTGAGAAGTTGCTTTCAATTTTAGCACATTGCAAATATAAGGACTTTAGAAAAATTATTAACCATTATATAACTATTATAATATAATATGTTATAATATGTATATATGTACAAGTGTTATATGGACAAACATTTAGCATGTGATCTTGATTGATAAAACTACCTTTAAAATGTTTTCTTAATTTTACATTTTAGGTTTAATTTTAATTTTTAATGGTCCAAAGTTTTAAAAAATGGCTATTTCAGTATTTTGACATTTTCCTTTTTTATTTCTTATCTTTTATATGTACAAATTAAGCTTTGTAATGAGTTAATCAAAATGAATCAAACTTATTTTTATGATTAAAATATTACTGTTCTAATTATGCTATTATATATTTGTTTATAACAGATTTATTTAACCTGCAATTAAACTGTACTTTATTTATTTTGATGTTAGGAACTTTGTCCTATTTAATATAACAATCTAGTGATATTTAGGATGTTCAGTGGCAGGGATCAAACATAAACATTGTTATAAGCTAACGATACTGATAAATTTTTAATTATCAAGGATCTTTACCCAGATTTGTATTGTATAACAATTTGACTAGTCCAAATATACGGTAAGCTGAAATATATGAAATATTTTCTGGTTGGTAATATTATATTGAAATATGTGCAAACTTTGTTTTTTAAAAATATTTTACACTTTAAATGTTTTTGTTTTAATTTATTTGACTTCTCAATAAATTTTTAAAAGGTCGGTTATTGTCTTTATTTTGAACGTGTAATATATTTATTAGATTTATATAGCTACTCATCTCATCTAAGTGACCCTAAGATAATAAAAACCCCAAAATAATAACAAGATAAATAAAATATATTTTAAAACCCAAAAGAATAAAAAAGCATAAGTGACTGAAAAATGTCTGGTCTAGGAAAGGGCCCAATTATTACCCAACAAAGATTTGGGTAAAAGCCTTCCTGGCCTTTTGTTCAAAGTGCTCTTCGAATAAAAGTAATCCACAAATTGCACTCTGGTTATAGCTGGGGCATATAGTTACATCCAGAAACATGCAAAGGTGGAAAATCACCAAATTCAAGAGCCATTCTCTCTTGCTCTGGTTGAACTGAAGTCTGTTCTTCTCTATCCAGGGCCCCATAGCCTTCAAATATCAAGACACAACCTCAACAGCATACATTGGCCAAATTAGGGCCAATCAGCACTTTGATAGTACCTGACCCCATTGCCACTGAATTGTCACACCCAGCAGTTTCATACAGATGTTTAAAAGAATGGAAAGAATAATGAGCCCTTCAGCTGTCCTGCCATCAATGCTGACCGGAAGCACTCTTGGAGGAATGAGGAGAACCATGATCATTTCCATTGATAGCTCCTTCTTTGTTGTATATTCTTATTTCATTAAAGTAAGAGTCAGTGATGTGCTATTAAATGATATTATATATGTCTGAAATTTATATATTTGGCTCCACTTATCTAAATTTGGTCCTGTCAATATTTGAACTACCAGATACAAAGTGTAGCTTAACAAAAATTGTCAACTCTCAGCTTTTGAAGTGGCACTTCTTTTATTATGTAATCATTGTAATAATGTAGTATGTACAAAGCATTGTATCTTTTTCTTCTTTCTCCCTATTCATATTAGCTTTTTTTATTTTCATGCTTTGAATTGCATTCATGCTTTTTTATTTAATTTGTAAAGTTAAGAACAACAATATAATGATAATAATGAATGTATTCACTATGATTTTATTTCATCAAATTCTTTTTAGCCATCTATTACAATTGAAAAACAAGAATAAATGTGGAAAAAGTTGCAAAAAGAGAGAAAAATAATCTGTTTTTAAGGATAAAGTACAATCATGGCACAACTTGACATAAGTAACTTCTACAGAATTCTATTTTAAACTTATATTTCTCAACATTCACTCACTCACTCACTCTCCCTTTTTCCTTCCTTCTTTCTGTCTCTCTGCCTTTCTTTCTTTATATATAAAAAACCATCCCACCTGTAATCAGTATCTGTTTTTCTGATGTAGTCAGTTGAAATGCTTTGCTTGTATCCACCTCCATTGCATAAACTGTGTAATGTGTGATTTCTCCATTGGGATTTAATGGTTTATCCCAAAAGAGCAAAATTGAAGATGAACTAATATTTTTATAATCTATATTTTCCACAGAACTTGGAACTACAAAAAAGAATAATTCATTTAGAAATTTAAATTTAGAAAAATTAAAAGAAACTAAACACTACCAACATGATAATATTTCTGTTATAAAAATGTTACCTTGTTCACTTGTCTTAGAAATGAGAATAGCTGGTGGTCCTTCTCCAATGATGGTAAAAGCAGACACAGCAATTGCATATTTAGTGAAAGGCTGGAGTGCATTTACACGATATGACAGCTGCTCAACTGAAAGATTGATGGTATCAAATGTTTTATATTTTTAAAAAACTAAAATCAGTCATACGCATTTCTAACTTAAGACTAATCCAGAGGATATTATTTCTACAAAAATGGTATAAGATTGCAGTTTTTGTGTGTTTATGTTAAATGGTCACTATCAAAATAATTGCAAAATTGATCATCATGAGGATATTCATTGCACAGCAAAGAATAAAAAAACAGGAATGCTGTTTCTATGCGTGTTTAATGAAGAAGAAATTGTATTGAATTCAATGGATGCTATTCCAAAATAAACTTGCATACTAGATTTACAAACATAGATTGCTTTTATTTCTGAAGTATGTTTGCATCAATGCAAAAAAGAAAAGTAATCTTGGCATATTGGAAATACGTTTTTAAACAGTCACTGAAAGACAAAAGTTATAGCTAAGAATTGTGAAAATAACTTTCCAGCACTATTTTATTTACAACTGACATTCGAAGTAATGAAAATAGCACCATTATCCTTCTTTTACACTTATTGTCTCCCTTTCAAATTTTCAGACATTTTAAAACCTATATCTGTCAGCCAAACTTTATTTAATGGGTCATAAATATCTGTGTTTAGTCACAAAAATGCTCCTTTGATAATGCTGTGTAAGTGAATCTACTAATGGCATCACTGTGTCAAAGGGTCATCGCCACCTGTTGGTTGCCCCATGTTGCTGAGCTGTAACTTTTTGACCTATTTACCTTCAGTGACATTTGGAAGCCTATTAGTCAAAAACTGTTGGGGGGGAAAAAATTAAAGGTCTGCATGGGACATGGAGATATGTTAATCTCTTCCAATCACACCTGCTTTGGCAACTGTAATAACTGATTGTCTATGCAGCTTGTGCAATGGGTCTGGCATCTTCTTTCTCTGGGAGAGAGGTCAACTGGGTGACAAGGGGCTACTAAACTCTGCTTGTGTGGCATTGCCCCATTTGCTGAATGTGACATCAGCAAATGCCCACTAACAATATGACTGAACTCTTTTGCTAAAGATACTTCAGGTAATAGTCATGATCGGAACAATGAAGTAGCTGTAGAAAACAGCTTTTTCTTACTTACCAGAATTTGAATATAGTTCTGCATCATCATTTAAAGTTAGGAAATTATCAACAGGAATACTAGTATATTTTACTGGAGAAAATTCATGTACTCTTGGGAACATTTCAGCTGAGCCTTCATATAAACTCGTCACTGTTTTTATTTTACTCAGTGAGGAAGATAATGCATATTCTTCTATCATATCTGGATCCCCAGATTCAGTAAAATGCTAACATAGAAAGAGAAGAAAGAAACAACTTTCCATTTTTTTAACCTTAGCGATAGAAATGTAGACAAAGGAATAGTGTTAAAATATTAAATGTAGGTAAGCATGAATTGGGATTAAAGTACCTTGATTTTTTCTGTCAGAATTGTATCTTCAATGATCTCCTCTGTTTCCTCATGGAAAACTTTTACTCGGTACTGAGTGATGACCCCATTTGGTTGCTGTGGTTTTTTCCAAGCAATTCTTATAAAGCTTGCTGCTTCCTCTACTACATGCAAGTCAAATACAGGTCCTGGAACTGAAATTAAATGTATATAGTAAAATTACAGAACAGAAAGCATTATAAAATGTTTAATCTTAAAATTAATACTATCTAAAAAAGTGACATTTATTTGAAGTTACATAATTCTGATGGATACCACATAGTGTTGCCAAGAACACTATGGGAATTTGCTATTGTCTTCTTCTAGCCTACAGTGCTGACCAGGTGTCCAAGCTTAACCAGGTGTTGCTAATCTACTGATTACTGCTCCCATCGTTCTTTTTGTTAAATCTAGTTAGGACTGATGAACTTCCAATCTGTTGACCTCATTCATTCCCCGTAACTCTGTCAAGGACCTAGGACTACTCATTACAAACGTTCGAAGCCCCAGAGCTCTCACTGTAACAACATTGCCAAAAAGGCATTAAGAGTTGTTAACCTAATTTTGTGAAGCTTTTTCTCTGGTAACATTGTTTTGCTAACTAGGGCATACAAAACCTTTGCCACGAGAAGAGTACTCCACTCCTCTACTCAATAGAATTCCCTATACCACCAGGCTTGAAATTTTGGCCTTGGACAATCTGGAACTGCGCCACCTATGGTCCAGTGGTGGGATTCAAAAGTTTTTACTACCAGTTCTGTGGGCATGGCTTGATGGGCATGGCATGGCGTGCCTTGGTGGGCGTGACAGGGCAAGGATACTGTAAAATCTCCATTCTTGCATGGAAAGAACAGCCTAGAAACAATTAATACACATCTTGCTTTTGAAGTGAAAATTGTACACATTAATGCATCATGTGAAAATTGAACTGATTTCAGTTAAAAGAATCTGTAACATAATCACCTTCTTTACTAAACAAACTTTTCTTGTAATCACTTACTGCCATCTAGTGGCTAAATAGTTGTGCTGTCCTAACAATTGGGACTGAATAAAACTAAGATTGTTTAATCTTTCAACAACAACAATAAAAATAACAAAAATAATAAATCCTTCAAAATATTGTCAGAGAATCTGCTGAATTTTACATACTATTTCAATGGCTAAAGAATGCCATGAAACTAATGGAAGACTCATTCTTATTTATACAATTATTATTTATTCCATTGTTCCTGAAAGCAAGCAATTGATCCAGTGTTACTCAACATTTAGAGCTGCACACAAATACTCAACCACATCTTCCATGGGCTGCATTTGCCAACACTATATGTCCATATTAACATATGAATACAATTTATTAAAATTGTATCTATATTTATGACATATACAGCTTACCTCCTGCAGGTGTGAAAACTGTTATATTAGATTTTGGGCCCACTCCAACACTTGTTTCAGCAGCAACAAACACATCATATAATGTAAATGGTATCAGATTACTAAATGTAAATTTGAGATCTTTTGTGTTGTTATCCAAAATACGAACTGAAATAATCATTTAAAACAAAATACCAGACAGTTAAGCTCTTTGAAATTATTTTAAAGGAATTTTGTTTCTGATTATGTTAAAGAAAATGAAACAAGCAAGTATTATAAAACTGATCAGGTATGTCAATTTCATGTTAATGATTATTTTTATGACACTTGTTAAAAAGGTAAAAGACAATAACAATACAGGTGTTTCCTATTACTTTAATCCAGGTTTTAGAAAATGCTTATACTTCCAGATATTTAATACTCATTTAAATGTTACTTCATACTTAATTATGTCAGTATATATATAATTATGAATATAATTTAATTGACAATACTATGTTGGCTTGCAGGCTAATTATTAGATTAAAAATCTGACCAAGCACTGACTAGAGTAAGCAAGTTTAGGGTAAATCTGGGTTTGACCTGAAATTTTGGTATACTGGCAAAGTACTACCCTTTCAGTTAACAGGGCATTGTTGTATATATTAAATCAAATAGATTAAAGACAGTAAATTTACAGTTTCTCTACCTTACTAAAAATATTAGGTGAGCACATTGATTGATCAAAATAACAATCGGTAGCATATATTTATGACTCATCTGATTATCATGGCCTGTAAGATTAACACAATAAGCCCTTCATGGCATGGGACCAGGCTGTTTGAGGGATTGCCTTTTCTCATCTTCCTCAACTTTTGATATTCCAAAAGGCCCATAAGACCTGGTTATGTGACTAGGCCTGAGGATCACATGGAACCAGAGAAGGTAAATTTTTGAGGAAGCCATTTTTGTTGACTTAAACCAGGGGTGTCAAACTCACGTTGTCATGGCGGCATCATGGAACATATTGGGACTCCCCCCCTTTGCTAAACCGGGCGTGGGTGTGGCCAGTGTGTGAAGCATAGTAGATTATGAAACATATGAACACATTAATACAGAATCAAATTAACTGATTTACCCGTTTGCCCATATAATTCCACTTTGTAAGTAAACTTTCCAGTAACAATGTTTGGTGGCTCCCATGTAATTGAGAAAGATTTTCCTGTAACGTTTCCCGTGACAAGATTCTGAGGAGGATTTTCTGGAACTAAATTAAAAAAACAAAAGCCCACAAATATTGGAGTGTTTATTTCATAAAATCTGAATTGTGCCCTCCACGTTTCTTTACACTACTGTAATTATTTTTAAAATTCATCCTGATAGTAAAACTACCAGCAAATCAATGCAGTGGCCAATCCACATCAAGAGATATAATACATGTGGAATTCAAATTAAAATGAGCATTCCTAATATGCCACCATATAAAATGGCAGGTTTTTGTTTATTTAGTTAAGGAATTGATATAAAGAAAGCAATTTCTGAGGTTTTATGGGTATGAAAAAGAGTGTGTTCATTATTATTATTTTTTTGCAAAATACTTTACTGTGGCAGTAAAAGGCAATGGGCTGGATCAATCATCCTTCTTCCATCTGCCCAGGGTGCCCATTCTTGGATTCCTTTCATTCTATCTGTTGCACTGTCTTTTTTATTTTATTGTAATTTGTTTGTTGTGAGTTGCCTAGAGACACTGGCAGTTGGACGGCATACAAATTAATAAATTATTATTTGTCTTGGAGAAAAATTTATTGATGTGGTTACTAAGAGTCACAAATGACTTGATAGCACATCATGGTTTTTTTTTAAAAATCAATTGATTATAATCAAATATGTTTAATAATAAGGCAAGCTCCATACAATTATATTTCATTCTAAATAAAAAGCTTGTGTAGATTTGTCCATAATTTGTATGCATGTCCATGTTCAATTGTTAATATTAAAAAAAAAATTCTCAAAGAGATGAACTTTAAGCCTTCAAGCCAAATTTTAGGCACTCTGTTGAAATAAGGCAGACAAAATTACACTATCTTCCTATTTTTAATGGCCAATATATGTTTAAGTATAAAATGTATTATTAGAAGCCTCAAAAAAAAAAAAAAGCCCTGAAAGCCAAACTTTAGACATCACTTTCTAAAAATAATCTCGGTTATGTATTTAAACTGCCTTGAATATTTCCTTCAACATTTAACTTTGTTAGTGATATCCCTAACCTATTGCTATTTCTACACAGCTGACAAAATGCTTCAGCTGCTCGAATGGTAATGAAGATTAGGTCAAACATGACATTATTCAAAGGCACTGGTGGTCATAAAAAGGACAAATATTTTCTATTCTAGTAGCTGCCAAACTGAGAACAGCTGTTAATGGATAGTTATAAATCTTCTCCATGCAAAGTCTGATCTCTGCTTTCTAAAGATTATTTATCATTTTTTATAAATCTTGCCAAATATAAGGCATCAACTATATTATAAACAGTTATCCTTGGAATGGAGAATTAAGTCCAGCAGTTCTATCAAGAAATACAGCTTACCTAAGAACATTATCAACTAATTTGCAAGCCCAGTGCTATCTTTAGTGAAGTAGCTGGATATAAAAATGGTGAGCACTCACTTATTTAACATATAGTTGCAGATCTGGATGGGGAAACTAAGCCAATATTAATCTTAAACTAGAGCACGGATGTCAAACTCAGTCATGTCAGGTTATGTATCACAATTTTTTTTTCCTTTGTGGAGCTGGGATGAGCTTGGCCTGTGCGTGATGTATCTGGCCCGCGATCGCCAGTTTGTCACCCCTGAACTAAAGAAAAATTTGTGTTTTAGTAGCATATCTTTCCATCTGTTTTAAAGAAATGGATCTTTCTGAAAATATGGGCAATATGAACTGAAAAGACAGTGGAGATTAGGGAAATGTACCACAGTTCAAATCCTAATCAGATTGGATTTGAAATTGGATCTGAAATTAAGACAGAATATTCTTTTACACAGACTACTTTTTCTCATTACAAATTACCTTTCTCTCCATTATTTGTCTGTGGAAATCAAAGTATAATAAGCAGCATGGAAAAATATTTTGCTATAACTCTCTTTAATTAATTAGTTTACTGTTTTGGACATTGATAATTTCAAACACTAAGTTGTACTTCATATGTCCACTTTCCTTGCATGTATGGGCTTGAGAAATTGCCTGTAAAGACTCAGAGGGAGATAAGACATCTATTCATTGGTCTATAAGATAACGTATATCATGCAGACTTAAAAATTTCAATATAATTAAATTTATATTGCAAAAAAAGTTTTTTTATTTCATCACGTGTCTTATATGATTAAATAAAATGCAAATACCTACACTAAACCAACCACAATTTTCATTCAGATTTCTCACTGACACCTTCTCCTTGCAGCATTTCTCTATAGGACAGATCCTTTATTCTCTTAAGTCCCAGGGACAACAGAAGAATAAAACGTGATCCATTCCTTATATAAGGACAGAAAGCAACATACCCAAAAATATATTTCTGGAAGATAAATTGTCCTACAATAATTCTGAAAGATATTATTCAAGCTTTGCCAATTGCAAATGCTGTCCATATTGATTTCCCTTCTTAATTTTGTTACCTGAAGATTATATACCTGATTCTGGTGTCCTGACAATTGCACTGTCAATATAACCTGCTTCAGTGGTTACTGCTGAAACTTCAAAAAGGTAAGTTGTGTATGGCCTAAGATTAGTCACAACAAAACTGACAGGTTCATTCCAGACTGAACTCATTGCCTTGGGAGCAACTGTACTTGAGGTAAACATCGTTGTTTTACTAGATGTAGTTGAAGGAGTGGTAGTACTCCATAAAAATGATTCACTGTTATCCTGTAAAGACAAACATTGAAATAAAAACAATTATTGTTGTAGGTGTTTTTATTGTTTTGATATTTTAATCGTTTTTAAATTTTAGAATTATAAGCATTTGTAAATTGCTTTTCAGATTATTTTATTACAATGAAACATAGGAGTAAAAACTATTTTCATGTTTTTAGTATGCCAAAGTTAAAAACATTTTTCAATGTACTCTATATATATTGTAAAGGAGAGAAAAAATGCCCTAGACACTGATGCAGATGGATGAAAATAAAAAAACAGTAGGATAAACTTAATTTGATAATGCCAAACTATTGGTCAATGCACATAATTTCTTATTTGATTATTTCAAAAAATATGTTGTTATATAAATGTCTGTCAAATTATGCAGCTCACATTGTGAAGTACTTCATCTATATATTAATTTACTATTTGGAATTGCACACGCTTATGAGTACCAAAATATGTCAGTATGTAGAATACATAATTATTATTATCATTTAGGGACTACGTTTTTCTGTAGAATGCTTTAAAGTTAAACAGAACAGTATATTCATTATATATATATATCATTTTACACATAGTAACAGCAGCACAAATTATTTATGCTCAGTGTTGGGAACTTGAAAATGTACCAACCAATGAGATGATTATGCATAAGATATTAGAATGTGCTGAGATGTATAAGCTCATGTTAGAAATAAAAGGCAAGAAAGAAACAGAATTTTATGAGTTGTCGGTTAGAACAGAGAAACAAAAATGTATAGAAATAAATGTAAATAACTGCAAGAGACACATGACACAATACTGTTAAAATGTTTATTGTTATGTAAATTGAAAAAAATGGAAGATTAAAATTAAATCTAAAAGTTAAACAGAACAGGACATGCACTTTCAAGAGTGGTATTCATATGTGACAAATTAAAATGCCTTCGTTTTCAGAACTATTGAAATAGAGAAACTGACCTTTTGGATTGGATCACCTAAATTTGACGAGCATAAGATTTTGCTATTGATGTATAAAAATTCAAGGAGGAATTTTGAAATTGTATGTTTTGCTACTAGGAAAATTCAAATTTTAAAAAATGCTGCATTCCAGATCATCTGGAATCTGAATCCGACTTTATAGCTGGATACTATAATTTTACTTACTCTAGCAAATGCAATCAGTATTAATTGATGACTATGACAGCGATATTTTCATTTATTTATATCTTTGAAGTGGTTTACAAGAAAGCAATTAAAATTCAAACATAAAAAGGATAAAGAACCTAAAAGCAAAACAAGAAAGAAAATCCACAAACCAAAAACCTAAAAGAAGAATTTAAAAAGAAAACAATTGAAATAAAAAACATTAAAATTTAATTTAAAATACCAAAGAAATAAAATGTTTGCCTATGATTAAAAGGACAATAAATTAAGTTCTTTTGTTCTTCCATTCATGCTTTAGAGATTTCCCATCAGTTTTGCTCTTAGGATCTCTTACACTTTGCCCTTATGCAACTTTCACTCTGTTTTTTTTACTGTGAAATTTGAACTGAAATATGGACAGTTCTGAAGAATCAACTTTTATTTTTATCTATAACTAGCATGTTTTACATACTCACATTGCATTCTGGTAACCTGCCAGACAAAATGTCTTCCACTTTAACAGAGACATCCTTCACTATTATTCCACTTCTTGCATGCTTTACACTAATTTTGAAACTAGTTATTTTCCCATTTGGCTGTTGTGGCAAGAACCAAATCAGATTTACAGCTGAGTGGTTGAAAGCTTCAACTGTGAGATTTACCACTTTACCAGGTGCTTGGATAGAAGCAGCAAAATAAAAAAGAAAGAAAGAATGAATATATTTGATTTATTTTAAATAGACTCTATTAAAAACATATTCTGTTACTACTGCTGCATTACAAGAAGACATCCAGAGCAAAGTGAGCTCATACACTGTTGTAATTCTAGGATGCCAAACATAAATGACAGATTTCCTGGACAAATCAAGATTTTCAAGTTCTGCAAAAGATTTATCTACAGCAAACTATGTAATATATAATTATTATATATTTTAGAATTAGAATTGAAAAATTATCAAAGGAAATCATTGGCTACATATAACTATTTGAATGTAAATAATGGTATACATTTGGATATATTTGCTTAAATATGAATAAAATATTTGTGGGGTTTTTTAAATCAGCTGTTAAATTGTCAAAATTTTATGCAATTTCTTCAGGAATATTTGTTGAAAGTTTGTCATTTCAGTGACTCTGTCATGCTGGAATGTCAACAAATAACAAAATCTAAGTTTACAGAATAAGCTTAAATCTGAAGATAAATTTAGCATTGTATTATTACCTTGTATTAAGTTTTCAACAGTGTATAAATGAAAAGAATTGACCTTTAAGTGTATTTGACTGAATTTATGTAACACAAGTTTCTCTTCACATATCATATATGTAATAAACTTAACATTTAATTTAAAAACAAAAATAATGTTCTCATAATAACATGTGATTCAGCACAATTTGGATCTTCAGATCCAAGCATATTATGTAGCCTGACAAGATTATTAAGAGATGTTATAAATCAAGTTACCACTTTCTGCAGTTTGAAAGAGAAATGGCTCACTAAATATTCCAATGCCAGCACTATTTTCAGCAGCAACCTGCAAGAGGACAAAATCAGTGAGAACTAAAATTGCATTTTAAGTGAAACAACCATATTCATGCAAACTACCAAATTCATGTATGCTTCTGTGAGGAAAAAGTACCCAATAAAAACAGAAGAAGGAAGTAATTTGAACGTTCTCCATACGTTCTTTACTAAGTGATATGCATGGTATAAATGAATCCTTTTTTCTCAATGAAATTAAAATGTGTGTGATAAAGGTACCACTGGATCCATACATTGCCATTATGGGAATTGCTCGATTTGAGATATTGCTTGAACAGTTATGATATATTCAATAGTTATGACATATTCAACAAATTACACTTAAATATAACTAATTTAGTACATTTTATACATAGAGATGTTAGATGCAGAATTGCAATATGAATATACTGAAGTATCACCAGAGCTATCCAGAAATTGTCCTTATAATGAGATCCTTGGATCTGGAAAATAAAACATATGGAGGGCAGCTGCAGGAACTGAGTTTGGCTAGTCTGGCAAAGAGAAGGACCAGGGGTGACATGATAGCAGTGTTCCAATACTTGAGGGG
>JANHGD010002225.1:162336-173247 GCA_027560375.1 Imantodes cenchoa
TTAATACTAAACAGGACACTGTTACATTTCAGACTATACTTGTACAGAGCTGTTAAAATTAATTAAAATTTCTGGAAATATTGATTATTCTCTGTTATTTAAAAGAAGATAGAATAGCACTGGGCCTCTTCAGGTCAAGCATTTATTTAAAAAAGGTTCTTCATTTTGTTAAGTTGTCTAGAACAATAATAAAGCAGTCTTTAAAAATAAGTCTAATTTGAACGTTCTACAGACATTTATAGTTATTCACTTACACCCTTGCATTCAGTTCAGCAGAAAATAAAAATCTGCGTGTCTCTCCCAGCTATTTGCCTCTTTGCAGCTATTTTCAGTTTCAGTTTAGCAGGTGGCAAATCAGCTGTAGGTCGGGAAGCTGATAATGACTTACATGGCTTAACAGGCTCTTCCCTGTTTGCTGCAAGGAAGTAAATTTCTGGAAAGCAAAGGCCAAAGCGTGGGGGTGGCTGGGTGCATGGGGCTACATTTGGTGTATAAGACGCACCCAAGTTTTCACCCTCTTTTGGGGGGTAAAAAGATGTGTCTTATACTCTGAAAAATATGGTAAGTGTAAGTGTTATTGCTATTTTAGGAGCCTAGACTTCTATTCCAAAGCCCATTCCTGCAAGATGTGTTATGGAAACAAGTCAGCTCTGTTTTATTTATTTTATTTATGTATTTGTTACATTTATTTGCCGTCTATTTCACTGTGAGGCTACTCTAGGCTAGATAATGCATGTCAAACATGCGGCCCACAGGCTGGATCCAGCCCAAGCAGGCCACACCCACCCCAGCCCCGCAAGGACAAAAAAATCGGGTTTGACACCCCTTTGCTAGATTGTACATTCAGGCAATGAAATTGTAGGACTGGTTATACACTAGCATGTTTATTAACCTGAATTTAAGGTTTAGTGCCTTGTGTAAAAGCTAAGAGTATCAAACATCAAAATGCAAGAATCATTTTCTCTATTTCAGTGTTTCATGAGTGTTTTCATATAAACTATACAAGCATTCACTATACCTATCTTTCAGTTTATGTACAGCTTATAGTGTGGGAAAATAACAGTCTGTAATAATGAATCCCCTGTGGCTCATAGTTAGACATAAATTTTAAATTTCTTTTCTTTTTAAAATTAACTTTTGTTCTGGTGTTTGTTCATTTTTTTATCTTTAGTCAATTTTTGTTGTTGTTTTGTTCTGTTGTTTCACTTTTATAAAAGTACCAAGAATTATATTTGGAATATTTGAAATTTTAAGGCCTATACAACAATTGCTTTTAGTTATGCAAATTATCTGCTCCCTAAATGCACTTTGCAAGTGTATTCTATCTGGGTTAGCCCAACCTCAGTAACTATAAAAAATGAAATTGCTTTGGAATCAGTTATTTCCTGAATCATCTATTCACTCTGTATGGAGTGAGTCGAGTCTGAGCTTGTTTATTTTTATCCAGAATTTGACACTGATGAAACACCTGATCATAACTTTATCCATGTTTTCAACCATGTCTTCCACTGGAACTGAGTGAAGCTCTATAATGGAGTATTATCTGTATGTTTCCAACACCCTACCCCAAAACAATGGAATAGCTTTTCCATTTGCTTCATGAAGATATTAAACAAGATACCTGTAGTAGAAATCTAGCAACACTTAACTGATGCATAACCAGTGCATCCAAGGATCTAAAATATTGTCCCTGCAATCACCAACTGGACTACTTGGTGACATAGCAATGAAGAACTTTTTATCCATTAAAGTTTTCTCATCCATGAGAACAACCAATGCAATTTCTGTCCTATGTCTACGTCTGAATCCAGTTTCCACAGATTTAGTTGGATGTCCTATGGAGCTTTACAAATTGTCAATTCACCACTTTTTCAATACCCTTCCTCAAAACAAAATCAGAAAAAAGGAAGTAGGAATGGCCTCTTAAGTGGACAGACCAACTTTAGAACCTTTCCTTTTAAGGAGGCGTTGATTACTGAGATGAACTGCTCATTCCATCACTGGTCTTAACTAGACAGGTAAAAAGAGGAAAAGTCCGTATGTGGCAGAACTAATTTCACAAAGAACATGTTATATGAGACACAGGACTGTAAAGTATACTCCAGATTGTCTCAGAAACAAAGATTGACCAAAGTGGAAAAAAAACAAACCTAAAACCATTGCTACAGAAACCTATGTTGTTCTGGTATAAGAATCTGTTATAAATACAATTTAGTATTCAGTTTAGGTTTAGTTTAGTATTCGGTTTAGATTTAGTTAGCATTACCTAAATCCAAAACTATTAAAAACAAATGAATGAACTAGCTGAGCCAAAAATAGGATATTAAAACACTGATATTATCTTTACACAATCAGTGTCTGAGCTTATAATGAAAATTGGATGAGTGGAAATGATTAATTTTAAATGATTGGCTACACGATCCTATTTGTACAGCTGAACTTTGCTAAGCAACCACTATTTCAAAGCTTTGTTCATTAATATTTTACATTTAATCTAATTTATTCAGAAGCAGCACTCTCTTGCATGGTTTCTTGCTCTGAGATGTGTCGTGCAATAATATGACATCACTGGGATTAATATTAAATGGTATTAAAACATCCTTTTAGAGTACCATTTAAAAATATTACATTGGCAAAAAATACATACATTACAAATATTTGTTTCTGAATTATTCTAAGATGAACAACAAAATAAATTTGTAATGGATATTTTTCAGGTTTAGCTAAGTAAAATGAACAAAACAATTAGAAATCCCACAATTCTTTTAAATATAGTTGTATGGTTTTGTAAATAAAGTCACTAAAGCTATAATTTGAAGAAATGTTTTTTTTTAATAAAGGCTTTTTAAAATTTTCTCCATTCACAATTTTTCCCATGTCCCCACTTAGAACAACTGTCTATATGCTATTTTGCTGAACTGTGTAATACATGGGGTTGCTTTCAGCGTATACTACTGAAAAAGCAAATCTGTAACAATAATCAGTTATAATTTTTTCCACTCTATTTTTCTTACCTCAAAATGATCAAAACCTCCATTAGGCAGTTCCCAAAACAAGTAGACTGTATTCTCTTCTATTCCCAAGGCATGTAAAGCTAAAGGTGGATCTGGGTCTGAAATAAAATTAAATAGGCAAATGTCATTATCAACAAAGTAAAAATAGTCCAAATGAGATTGCTATCCATAAAAACAGTAACTATACCATATATCTCGAAAATATCTTTGAAATTAGCAACAGAATACTATAACTCCTAGGCAACATGATAACAAAACTATCCAAAAAATCCTAAGCAAACCAAAGACACAGGAGTCATTTATAGTGTGTATTACAAGAACTAAAAAAAAACAAAACATAACAGTATGTGAAGCAACCAGAGAGAATATTAAGAGAACACATCCATGAACATCAACTGGCAGGCAGAAGGCATGATGAAAATCCCTTAATTTCACTATTAGATAAATTCAGTCACATATTCAGTTAGAAAACTGGAGATATTTTAGATCAAGATATAATTCAATTTCATCACACATCTGTTAATCAATACCCAGACAAGAAGGAACTAGTACCAGACAAAAAAGAACAATCAAGGAAGAAACAATACACTCAAAATGCAATACAATAAAACAAAACAATCCCCCAATCAAAGCTAGTAAGAAAAGCTACCACATATAAATGGCTAGCAAACTCGACTCCTCCATGCACTGATGATCTTACCGAGCTTGGTAGTTAAACATCTGCCAGAAAAGAAACAATATCAGACAACATCAAAAAGAGAACAATACAAAAATGTTGTCTTTTCAATCCTGAATATCAAACATAAAGAACACTGGAATTCCGTTTGGGAATACAATGTACTAAGAAATACCAGATTGGCTTAAGTTTTTTAAAGCAACAATATAAGATTAAAACATTATTAAGTATGTTGATGGCCCATAATCAATTGTTCAAGCAGTGCAAATTAATGATTAGCATGAATGGAAAGCTATATACCTCTTCATCCATACAGTAATTGCTTTCCAGTTACTAACTTTGCTTTGAAATAAGAATAACTTTTGTTGTGGTTAAATAGATATCTTGATTAGAATCACTGCATTACTTCTGATAAAACAATGAGAGGAACAAAATAAAATAGTTTGTGACTAGATTATTTGTATAATCAAGGAGTATTTGGGGTTGAAATTCATACTGTATATGGATTTTACAATGTGACTATGCACTCAGGTAGCTCTGAAAAACATAGTTTAAGATTTGTATTGATAAGGCATATAATTAACTTACCAGTTGTAACTCTCAGAAAAGTAGGGAAACTATTCTTCAACCTGTTAGTAGTCACAATTTGAACAAAATATTCTGTTCCAGAGGAAAGGCCATCAAATCGGAACTTTCTACAATTAAGGAAAATAACATTATTATTAATATAAGGATGAAGCATTTTAAAGTTGGATGACATCAAACATGGACAAATTAAAAATATGATACACAGCTGAAATAATTAATGGGACACAACCTGAACTGCACAGTTTGAGTAAAAAAAACAAGAAAGCTAATGACTATTCACTATGCATTAAATCTCTGTAGTGATATTGATATTGATAGATTATTCCTGCCTTGCAGAAATGTAGCCAGAGGTTTACTGTAAATCGAACAAACTATTGAAGAAGAGGAGCATGTATTATATTACATAAAAGACAGCCAAGAACAAACATTGATATACTTAAAAATTGAAACTTACTGAATGTGAAGGAAACAAAACGTGAAAATTGAAATAATGTAATAAAAGCCTGAAGAGAATTCTGGCAAGGAAAAGTATAACATGGTTAATTTCTACAAAAGATAGATGGGAAAGTGGACAAAGATAAAACCTGACAATGGCTTACAAATGTAACATTAAAAAAAGTAACTGAAGGTTTGATTTTGATTTCTCAAAGCAAGCTACTCAAACTAAAGCAATCAAAGCCAAAACTGAAAAATTGTCAAATAATTCAAATTCCAGGGTATGCAAAGAGGCAGAAGAAACAGTTTATCATATACTCAACTCATGCAAAAAGCTGATGATAAACAATGATCTAACACAGTTGCAAAAATGATTCACTGGAATATCTGTAAAAATTATCATGTCCCTGTACTGAAAAACTAGATTAAAATATTATGGAATTTCTGAATATACTCTGATAAAGTCTTGGCCCATAACACTTCAGATTTAAACTGATGAAAGAGTGGAATAATCAAGGTGGCAATACCAGGTGAAAGTAGAATAGAAGATAAAGAATTGGAGAAGATCTCAAAGTATCAGATTGTGAAAATCAAAATTGAATGATTATGGCATAAACCAGCTGTAGTCCCAGTGTTTTTGTGCACACTGCGTGCCATCCATATAAATCTTAGACAGTGCTTAGAAAATATGGACATTTACAAAATTCAAATCTGTCAATTAGAAAAAGGAGAACTGCTTGGGTCCGCCCATACACAATTCCAACATAGTACAACATCTTCAAATGCTGGAAAAGGTAGAAAGAAAAAGAAGAGGATAAACAGTAGTAATATGTATTAACTCAGCCACAGTTACGTCGTCTTCAAAAGGTACCTTTTATCTGATGATAATCTTTCTTCCTTGCTATAGTCTTTGCCAACCAAAGTAGTAATATATCCATCAACTATACCAAATGCTGGTGGCCAGGTAACAGTTATTGATCCAGAATCTTTACTCAAATTCATATATTTAACTGAGCTGGGTTCTATTAATGAAATAGAAGAGTGAAAATGATCAGTTCATATAAACTTACAAATCAATTTTTTAAATTTGACTACAAGAGAGTTCAATATAAGATGACTGGCTATATGGGGCGTGCATAAGCGCACTACTGTGCCCACCGTCCCTGTCCTACTGTCCTATTACTGCCCTACTATCCTATTACCTTTTTTTATTATTTTACCTGTATCTACTTTGCTAATGTTTATGCTTATATCAATAACTACTATCTTGTATGTGCTTGACAAAATAAATAAATAAATAAAAATAAATAAAGGTTTTAAATAAACAAATCTCCATTCAAGAAACACAAATGTTATTAATGCCTTAGGTAGTGTCTATATTTTGAAGTTAACTGTGGTGTTAGCTCGGCCTATCTAGCATGTCTATAGCTGTTTTTAGGATATCACACAGTTGTCCAATTTTTGTGACTTTAACGGTATTCATTTATTTAACTTGGTTATTTCTACATTAGTTATTGAAATGACTCTTTGATAGATGAATAATTGCTAAAGTTCAAACTAATTCTTCTGAACTGTGGTATGCTTTTTCACAGTTTAATGTACTCTATCTACAGTACAGGTTTTGACATAATTCTTCCATATTTGTTTATCAAATGTAGGCACTGCCCATCTCACTAGCTAAGTGACTCAATCTTTACAGTGCCTCTCACTATCAGTCATGTAGAAGTTTCACAAAACTTTGATATCCACATTGGGAGAAATTTCATGTATTGCATGGAGATGAATCAGAAATTGCTTGTATTGTATTGATATAGTAACCAGGATGGGTTCCTTTCTACCTGAAATAAAAAGGCACTGCTTCTATCAGCATATTAATTCATTTACTAAATTTAAGAAAATACCTACATATTTTTATGTATTAAGTTAATTAAGAAAGATCATATTCTTTTTTTTTCTATTCTGAGCAAAATAAATTGGGTTTTATCAGCTATTTGTCCATCGGTCAAATAGGTACCGTATTACCAGCACACTGGACTTTTATCTCCAGAAATTTTCCCTTCTGGATTCTGGGCTTTCCCTGACATCTCACAAATATGCTTTAGAAGCTTAAACATCCCTCTGTTCGAAATGTCATGGAGGATACTCTCCCAACATGGGAAATGCTGGAAACCAATAATGTAAGGTTGGATGAAAACCTTAGATTAGTAATCCAATAGATATCTAACTAGAAATATTCCCTCTTAAATTCAACAGGACTTACAGTAGATACGCATTGAAATTCTTGTAGTCAATATACTTCCTTTGAAGTCTATAATGATACATGTTGCTCAATGTAATTAAGAGTAATTTATTATAAGTATGAAAATTCACAAGATGAAAAGGCAGAAAAAGGCAGTTGGATTTATACCTTAGTATACAAGTAAGTGATGTATAATGAGAAAATGTTAAAATATGTATGTTAAAATAGAAGCTTATAATTAAAGATCTTCTAACCATCTGAAAGCCATAATGATAGAAGAGGAAGGTTCAGGGTGAAATGCTACCAGTTCATCCTGGTTCAGATGTACCGGTAGCGGCGGCCACCGGTGGCTTGGAGAACCTGTAGAGGCAGCCGCATGACACTCTGCCCACCCACCCGGACATTGCCGTTTTCTTTTTTTCTTTCACAGAGGATGAAAAAGCAAGTACAACACAAAGCGTAGAACCGGTAGGGAAGGTAAATAGATTTCACCTCTGGGAAGGTTGTTTTGACTTCTTATTAGTGAACTTCCTAGATACATCAGGTGTATGAGATAGACCAGTGATCTCCAACCTTTTTATCAATGCGGACCGGTTCTGCACACAGCATCCTACCGGTGCGATACGCATGCAGCCTGACGCTGCGGCCGGCCGTGGGCATGCCCCTGTGGGCGCGTCCCTGTGTGAGCTTTTGCTGCATGCGCAGAAGCAAAATCTCGCAAGGGGACTCTCACCCGCGCAAGATTTTGGCGTTATTTTGCTTCCGCGCATGCATGGAAGCAAAAAGCCAAAATCTCACGTGTAAGATTTTGGCTTTTTAAATTATGTAATTATTTCATGTGCGGCCTGGTACCAATTGATCCACAGACCAGTACCGGTCTGCGGCCCGGGGTTGGGGACCACTGAGATAGACCACTAGATAGCTAGACTTAGAACTGATCCAGTAGATATTATTTTCTCAAAAGTTAGCATTCTACAGTGTGGTAGAGAAGCAACAGTTTCTGTATAAGATCTTTGTTATGCTTGAAACAATCATAAATGTTACAACTAACAGAAAAGTTATATTGTCATACCTGTTTCTACTTGTATGTTTACAGGAGGGCTGTCCTTGTATCCTTCTTTTTCTGTTTTAACCATAAAGTTATATAAGAAGCCAGGAATCAAGTTGGAAAATTCTGCCACTTCTTGTGTCACCTTTTGGATCTGTAGCTCAAAATAAATAAAAATGTATTATTTATTTTATTTATTAAATTTATTTGCTGCCTGTCTCACTCTCCAGATATTGCCATATTTGTGATTAGTGGCTATATGTCCCTAGGATCATGCATCCTTTTTTCAGGATTTTCCATATAGTAATCACTTGGTAGTTTTATGAGACCAGAAAATATATAAAATTACAACATAGCTAACAGCTACCTATGACATTCTGTGTGCATTCCTTTTCAAAATACACTACAGGATTCATGTAGTTTGACTTGTCTTTGCTTTACCATATAGATGCTTCCCTATATTCTCACTTGGACTGAAAATGAACAACAAAAGCAATATTTATTTATTTTATTTATTTTATTAGACATATATGCCGCCCAACTCCACAAGGGAATATAAAAGTAAAATATTCAAATATTGCTTTTTAAAGAATTTGGCAACATACCCTATAAGTATCTGCACAGTTTGTACATATGACTTCATATTGCTGAAAGTTTCCTTCTGCCTGATCCCAAATAATCTGTATTGAAATATTGGTAATTCTGCCTTCATATATATTTAGTGGAACTGCAAGACCTATAAGAAGCAATATGAAAAATACTCATCAAATACACCAAAAAGTGTCCTGAATGAATGGTACGATCCAATAATTCCCCCTTACATTATGTTTAGCAGAGAACTCAATACCTACAGTTAAATTTAGGATACTTTGAAATATAGTTTCTTAATTTGGTGATAACTTTAGAATTGAAATGAATATATTTTACTGTTTTGGACAAAATGTGCACCAATGCATGCTAGTGAAAATAATGTATGCAAATAGAATATAGAATGCTTGCAAAAATGTGCATGTTGGGGAAAATTATATATAAATGCATATATTTAGAGATTCGGAGGCAAATGTTTTGGAAAAAATAAGAAAAATTCTCAGAAGAATGCAGAAATCAGGTACTGAATAAAAAACAATTTGAAGAAAGAAAAATAGATTTGCCTATCTCTATATGCTACCTGATTTGGACTATATTCTTCTGATCTTGAAGAAGTAAATTTTGTGTTGTTCAGCAACTCGCAAAAACATTGCAAATGTGATACCTATTTACATATTTTAATTATTTGTTTACAAAAATTATATGATTATATGAAAATGCACAAAATATACATCTACTGTTATCTAAATATATTAAATTTAATCATCTCTAAATTCAAATAACTTACATGTTTTTATAGCTGGCAGGTGACATACAGAACTTAACATATGTCTGCTAGATGTAAAAGCAAAAAAATCATATTCTGTTCCTGGAGTCAGTTTTTCTATAGTTACTTTTCCATCATTCACTAAAGTAAATGTTGCATTTGGGCCTTCTTTACTTATGAAGTGAATGCCATCAATTATTCCCACAGCTGGTATTTTAACAAATAAAATCATGAAAGTGCTATGGATTTCATAAGGAATAACCATCTGTATTGGTTTGGGTTCTAGAATGGCAATAAACAGAAAAATATAATCAAGGTATTATTTACAAATAACTGCCAATTATAATAATAAATAGTGCACAGAGCGTTTTTTTCTAATAAAGGATACTGTCCTTCATGTCAAATATTACATGGAAAATTAAAATAGGATTGACAAAAAACTACATTTATATTCTACTCTACAAAGTTTCACTGTATTCTAGTGACAAAGCAATATATTAAAAAGCTTATTAAATCCTGGATCCTCTTAATATTAATTCCATAATTCCATCTGATTTCTTTATCTAAATATAAAATTAGATATCTAAATATTACAATCTTCATCACCTTTAAAATTATAAGATTATTTTTTGTTTCATGTGTTTATTTCATAACAGATGCTCTAGTTTTAGTTTAATAATAAGCCTGAGCAATGTTGTGTTTAAATCTAAACAATAAGTTTAAAATGCATATAAATCAGCCATAAAACATCTTACTAAGAGTACACTGAATGGTAGTCAAATCACTCTTATTTCCAGATATTATTGTAGCCACTCCTATATCATAAGTCATTCCAGGAATTAATGGTTCAATTTTAAATTTCTCTGTGTTGTTTACTAAAAACATCATGCTTTTATCCTTGAATGCAGTTGGTTTTACTTGAATATAGGATTCCTGGCTCTCTTCTGGGAGTTTCCAAGATATAATCACATGGTCCTCGCCTACATCCTCTGGAAGGATTAACAGACCAGTAGGTGGCGTCACACCTAAGCAACAAAAATATTTCCCTTTGTATCTGGGACATTAAAATTTCTTTCTTTGTCATAACACTATTTTTAAAAATTGGTTTCTCAGTTGTGAAAGATACAGTCATGAAGAGAACACACAGTGGTTTAATCATGCAAAAATTATTTCGAAACAGATTCCTTGTTTCTAAGATTTAAAGAGAAAATTGTTATTGTTACATTTTATAAAATATACCTGAGGGTGTTTTTAGCAACTCAAGTTTTAATCAGGTCAAAAAGTATATTTAGTCTTCTAAAAAAGGAAATGATGTTTTCTAAATTTACTCAGATTTTATAGTTTCCTGATAAGAACACTGCTCTGCAACACAGAAGCTCCTATGCTTATTTGAAAATTAAAACAAGAATACAATTTTATAATAATAGCTTATATCAGTGGTTCTCAACCTTTCTAATGCTGCGACCCCTTAATACAGTTTCTCATGTTGTGGTGACCGCCAACCATAAAATTATTTTCATTGCTACTTCATAACTGTAATTTTGCTACTGTTATGAA
>JANHGD010002225.1:173347-183969 GCA_027560375.1 Imantodes cenchoa
GATGGTCTTAGGCGACCCCTGTGAAACGGTCATTCGACCCCCAAAGGGGTCCTGACCCCCAGGTTGAGAACCGCTGGCTTATATGAAAGCAGATATGGACATTTTATACCTACCAGATATCATTTAACATTCAAGGCATTATTATCAGGAGTACCAATAATTAACTTTACCTGTTATTATTTCTATAGGATCCTCATAGCAGCTGGGAGTTCCGTTTTCAGCAACACTTTGAACATATGTCCAATATTGATTATATGATTTGACATTTCTGATTACAGCAGAAGCGTTAGCTTTTCCAAATGAAAAAGTTTTCCACTTGATTGTCTTACTATCAAAAATGTTCACTAGGTAATGATGGAAACTTGCATTGAATGAACTTGCTGGGGAATCCCACTGTAAAAATATCTCTGATGATGTCACTCTTGTTGCCTTTACCTTGTGCAGATATAATGGCCCTAATGATTGGAAATTGAAAAAACAGTTCTAAGGTGAGAGTAAAAAAAATGGGACAAATAAGCAAATAATAAAAGATGAAATAATAAAAAGCAGAGGCAGAAAATTAAGCAGAAGTAAATTGTACAAGCAGACATTTGTTTATATAAACTGCCTTCAGCTAATTTGGAATTGGTTTTGTATTTGAAGCCTTCCCCTATTTCTGAAAGTCCCTTGATTCTTTTTAGAAAGTAGGAAACAGTATTTTGCAGAAGAAACAGCAACAGTATTCTGCCTCAAGCCTTAAATTAAAATAAATTTAAGTTCCTCAGTTACAGACTGGGGATGATGGGTGCTGATCTGTTTAGCATAGGTCTGCTGCAGGAGTAACCCTTCCCCATCCAGTCTCTGGGCCCTGACTTATTTTTTAGATTGCTATTATCTGTGAAGGAAACCAAACTGGCTTTCATAGCCTCTTTCTTTTGTATGGGAATGCCAAACCTGCTTGGATATTGGTGCATTACAGCAGAGATACATACACTCAAAGATACGTACACTCATTGCCAGTTCAGTCATTTGAAAACTTTATATTTTTATAGGCCATATATTGGTTGATTTTACTCAGAGTAACTTTTGGGGAGATGGGAGATTATATAAATGTGATTAATAAACAAATAAAAATAATGAAACATCAGTCTAAAAGAAAATTGATTTTAGGGAGTACTGATCTCATGAAACGTTGACATTATTGCATTAGCTTCTCTATTGGAATGACATCAAATCTATTTTCTGGTAGATAGATAGATAGAGCAAAAATAACAAAATATATTCCTAGGTGATAAGATCCTGAAATAACACTTCTACAGCTTTCAGACATTTTATTAATTAACCTTCCCAACATTTCCCCCCCAAAAAAATCAGTCTCAAAATAGCAATAACCCTATAAGAGTTTTCATTTCTGCATAGTTAGCTTATTTGTAGAAGACTGAAGATGAAGTAGACTTTGTAGGAGACTTAAGTAAGGAGGAGAGTCATCTACGGACAATTAAGTTTGAATTGAGCAAGCTATAGTTTAACATTAATCTTATAGCAAAAAAGTAAAAGAACCAGGTTGGTTGATCAAACAAGATTCATGGGATGAAGCTGGAGGAGTTAGCTTCAAATCTTATACTTTGAGATAGTAAGCTAAGTATCTTTAGTACAGATACTACTGTACATAGTAAATGCTTCATTAAATATGATTTGAAAACCCCATTTCACCAAATCAAAAAATAATTCCCTCCCCTATACTGCTATTTTTATGACAATATTTACTATATATCATGATAGTGCATCAGGGGTTATAATTAATGCCATATATTCTGAGCCATACCAGAATTTGAATCTGATTGTTTACTCAGAGGACATTAAACACAAAGCAAGTTTTTGTTTTAAAGGAACATATATATTGAACCATGACACACAACACAACTTGTATTTTACTGACACTTACTTGTCTCCACTGTCATAACAGGATGCAAACTAATTTGTGCTCCTTCAGGGCTCTGGGCTGACAATAAAAATTTGTAAGAGTGACCTGGGTCCAGACTGAAAATTTTTGTGTGTGTTGAATTTAGAGTAAAAAATTTGGAATACTGTTCTGAGTGTTCAGAATAGTACTTAATGTTAAGTTGAAAATTTGGATTCAGCCAACCATTCAAATTGTTCCACAAAAAGGTTGCTTCATTTGTACTGACATCTTGTATTTTAAATGTGAAGTTTTCAGGAATTGAAGATACTGCAAAAAAGACCAAATTTTAAATTAAAAATGCCAATTCTCAATAAGCAATTTTTTTGCTTTAAAGAATAATTTTAATTTAAAAATCTAAACTTGAAAAAATAATTACATTCATATTTACAAATATATGGCAAAGAGATATAGCAGAAAAATCCTATGAAGAGATAATCTGGGACAAATGGATTTCTCTGGAAAGCATAACAATCAGTTTCATTTTCTGGTATCAGTGACAGAGAAGAAAATTCAGATTCTCCAAGATATGAGGAGTCATCAGTCCATGCGAGATGTCCTTCTTCCTAAAAGAAACAAGATGACTGTTTTCTGAAATTACTAAATTATTTTCTTCAATATACTTCATACATTTTAAATACTAATTAATTTAAATTAATCATTATTTTGTTATAATTGTTCATATTTGTGTAAATTATCCTTTTATAATAGTATTACTGAAAATTAAGGTGTGTATGTGTGTGTCTGTGTATTATTATTCAAAATCTGTAGCAGGAAGACAAAGAATCAATATCAGATCTACAGTTTATTAAGAATTAATATACTGACCTTAATATCATTAAGTCCTGTCCATACCAGGTTTAGCTGGTTGAATGACTGAAGATAAGAAGTTATAAAGGCATATTCTTCATTGTTTCTAAGATCAACAAGATGTGCCCCAGTTGAAAACAATCCACACTGATGTTGTGCCATATTCCAAGGTTTGCTGTCTGTATTAACTTTATAGCAACTCTGTTTGAAAGCTGTCCAACCATCTGAACAGAAACCTAATAAGGAATATTTAATTCCATGCTTTTTTTCAATAAGTTCATATGAATGATAAAATAAAACTTTCAAAATTTAAGAAAAGCCATATTTCAAATAAGATAAAAATGGGAATGAAGTACACTTTTTTCATCCATTAAATTCATAAAAACAACATGAGCACGAGATATTTGTATGATTTCCTGCAGGTTTGTCCAAAATGACTGCATTGCTTGCTAGGTAATAATGCTGCATTCACATGTTATTTCCTATACTTAGTTCACAGATGATGATACAGATATAAATAATAAATTTAAAAATTGTGTATGTGTATGTTTCTTTTCCATCTGTTTTTAAACTTTTTAAAGTGTAATTCTGCCATTTTTGAAACAATCAAATCTTTCAGTAAATAAGCTATCAGAGTTAAGATTTCAGTAAGATAATGCCCAGCTGCTGTGGACTAGAGGTGGAGCTCTTGCCTCACAATCAGGAGGTTGTGAGTTTGATCCTAGGTAAAAGAAGCAAATGTAGGATCTCCTGCTTGGGCAGGGGGTTGGACTAAATGACCTGCAAGGTCCCTTCCAACTCTGTTAATCTGTTAAATGCATACATTTATCACCATTATTCTAAAAATAATTTCAGGAAAATTTAAATACCATTATGTATAACTTCTTTAATTGAAGCAAACTGCAATAAGTAGTATATTTTCATTATAATTCCTAATTCAGTAAGGTTATATATTGTTGTTTTCACTAAATAGCACAAGACCTGCCTCCTATTTCAATACAAATTTACATCTGGAAATGTACATTTAGCAAAGGGTTTTAATTATGCAATGAGTTGGGAACATTTCGCTATTATGTTCACTAGTTATATTTACTCCATACATTTCTTTAACAGAACTTTAAACAAAAAACAAAAACAAAGCTTACATGTTCTGAACCAGACAATGGTCATGGTTAAATGCAGAACTATATTGACATTCATAGAGAAAAGTGACAATAATGCATTAATTATAATACTGACCTGTTTCAATTTGAAACTCCAGTATCTGATATACATTAATAAATTCTAAGTCAAGTTGCTTAAATTGAAGAGAAAATGTGTGCAACGTTGCAGGTCTCAAATTAGTCCATTCATAAACTTGTTCTTTATTTTTAAATATGTAAGAAACATTTTTATGAAAAATCTCTATGGAAAAATCATGAACCAACGTATTCCAGTTAAACAACACACTTGTACTTGTCACACGTGTTTTGATACTACTTTCTGGAATTCCATCTATAATAGGCATAGAGAAAATCAAATTATATATTAGATTATTTACATTAAGATAAATTATTTTGAATCAGGCTCTTAAATGGACACTATGGACAATGGCAAAATAGAAATTGTGGTCAACAAATAAACTGAAAATTATTTCAGTTCAGCACAACTGTATTTATATGTGTGTTTGTATTTTATACAGTATTAAAACAATCTACTAAAGTTGAGAAAGTGAAAAGCTCATTTTCAAAAATGCAAGCATGTTTAATTATTTGCTCTAAATAACAATGTATGCAAAACGATGTGATACTAATGGCAGCTAAAGGGATTACTGTGTTTTAATAAACATTATGACAATCATCAATTCTGAAAAATAAAATTTACAAAGGAGGATAGTGTATATCAATGATATACAGATCAGCTCCCATCTGATTAGATTAGTCCAATTCAGAATATGACATTAATTCAAATCAAATATTTGAACCAAATTAATTCAGTTTGGAGAGTAAGTTTGATTAAGTTATTCTAACTGAACAACTTGATTATAGATGGTTTTTTTAAATTTAATGCAGTTTACAGGTGCTCAATGTAACTGGGCAGCTAAGAAAGCAAGAATAGGTACATACAAATCCAGAAGGCAATTTTTCTATAACAAACCAAGCATACTATAAGACCTTGATCACTACCCTGCCCTAAAGCCTGGGAGAGTAGCCAAATTTTCAGTGACTTTCAAAATGTCATCAGAGTGTTTGCTATATGAATCTCTGTTTCTGATGGCAGGCACTGCAACGAAGAGGCATACTTTCTAAGTTCTCATGGTTGACACTGTTTCATGGAAGGAGCATGAAGCATAGCCACTTTGCCCAGTCTCATTAAACCAGGCAGAAACTATTGCTTATTTGGGCAGACTTCAAATAAACAGGCCGTATGCCATGAAAAGCTTAATAGGTGGTAACCAGCCGTTGACATTGCACATGGAATCAGTAGTGGCATTGCATAGCACATCACAGCATACCCATCACTGTCCACATCATCAGTTCTAGAACAGTGATAGTTTCTGAGTGGTCTTTAAAGGCAGCCCCATAATCCATTCATGACAATCACATTTTTTGTGAGGTGGCTGCCACCTAAATAAGATAAACAAACAAACCAAATGACAAGGTGCAAATTACTCTCTGAAAGTTCACACATACCCCATGATCAATATTAATTCAAAAAACCAATTGTGATCTGATCTGTCAATTATATGAATCAAAATTTAATGTCACCCCTAAACTTGTACTGTGTAAGACTATCAAAAAGCAACTGAACCACAAATGTAAAATTTTGATCAACAAAATGCCAAGTAATAATAAAGTAAGTAATATTTGTATCATATTGTGTTTTCATATTAATTTTAATACAAACTTAATGTGTGGGAAATGTATATGGAGTATAGATTATCCTTGACTTATGACCACAATTGAATCCAAAATTGCTGTTGCTAATCAAGAAAGTTGTTAAGTGAATTTTGCCCTATTTTATTATCTTTCTTGCCACAGTTAAGTGAATCTTTGCAGTTGTTAAGTTAGTTACATGATAGTTAAGTGAATCTGGCTTCCCCGTTGACTTTGCTTCTCAGAAGATTGTAAAAGGTGATCACATGGTCATGGGACACTGCAACTGTCATAAATATGAACCAGTTGCCAAGCATCAGAATTTTAATCATGGGATCATAGGAATGCCACAATGGTCGTAAGTGTGAAAACCTGTCATAAGTAATTTTTTTCAGTGCTGTTGTAACTTTGAATGGTTACTAAATGAACTGTTGCAAGATGAGGACTACCTGTATATGTTATCCTACTTACATATTTTAAATGATTTTGCATATAGAACTTTTCCACTTTTTACTGCTTGAATCATCACATCATATTTCTTCCCTTCTTCAAGCAGAACTGTAACTTTCTGTACTTTTACTTGAATTGCAGAAACACTTTTCATATTCTGTAATTTAAACTGATTTTAATACAGTATTATTATACTTGAGGCTGAAATGAACAAATTTTTGAAAAAATATGATTTGCTTTTTAGTACTTATAGCTCCTTTTTAAATAAATTAGGGCCCTCTGTATATTTATCAAGATTTCCAACTTAATATAATATCTACACTAATAATCCACAGTTATAATGAGTCCTGCAGAGTCCGCTCTACAAAGATATTTCAATTGCTTTACTTTGCAATTGCAATTGCTTAAGAATAAAATCAAGAAATAACTACCAGAGAAGTAACAACTAAAGAAAGCATTAGCCTTTTCTTAGTTCATGAAATATAATCATGAAAAAAACCTGTTTATATGTGCTATTGTTTACCATTAACCAAACATAACTGTTTGATGATTTGATGCTTATTACCCATATTACTTATCAATACAGTATTATCAATGTCGATATTATCAATATTATCAAATGGTAATAAATGTAATATATTTATAAATATAAGCATTCTACACAATATTTTAACACATTTTCTATCAAAGAAAAGAACAGTACCACTAAAAATGTACAACAATAAAGAGTTTGATTTACTTTTTGAGCAAAGTCATCTGGAATGTGATATGTTATAATATAAAAATCTGGATATTGATTTTCTGGAAATTTTGACCATTCCAAAGAAACAGCTCTAGAAGGGTTCTTCACTTTATCACACTTCAGGTTGTTGGTAATCTTTAGTAAAATAAAAGTCAGGCAGAGATATTTCACAACATGAATATTAAACCATTCCAATATTGCTATTATATATAATTCTACATATCATTTAGCAATGACATCAAATTTAGCATTTCGTTTGGCTCAGATTATGACTCAGTTCATATCATGGAGGTGATCATTAAATGTTGGTCTTTATTCTCTGGTTTGGATTAAAAAACCCTGAATTTCTAGATATTAATATCATTACAGATGGCAGAGTATCTTGAGAACATTGCTTTCCAGCATCTCATAATATCATCCTTGGATCAAGAAATATGAGATGGTGTTTTAGTACCCAAAGCATTAATGAGAAATGGAGGCTACATAAATCCACATTCCTAAACCAGCATTGCCACTACTAGAAAAAGATGTGAATTAAGTGAAAAGAAGTGTATATCCAGAGTTCAGCTAAATATATGAAGAACAAGCAAGTATATTCCTACCCCTAATTTCAACTTGTCCAAATAAACATTTAAGTGACAAAGTGGCAATAAAAGATCTTATCTAGTCATGCTACATGCTACATCTGTATGTTCCTAAAAAGAATACCAAACCCCATAAGATATCTATTCTTACCTGAAATACATATTGGGTCACAATTAAAAAGCACATTGTCTTGTCCATAGTGTGGTTCAGTCTCAGATTTTAAAATGAGTCAAACTTCTAATTGAATTGTGAAACCAATCCTGTAAAAAGAAAAAAAATAATATATTAAAAACTACTTTTTAAAATACATTACTCTGTACTCACATCTTTGAGAAAACATGCAGCTCTTCAGTTTTCAAGTTCAATCTTTTTTTCAGTATATGATCATGTGGTAATATGATCTTACAAGCACAATTGAGTCCAAAATTTATGCTGAGACATTTGATAAATGAGTTTTGCCCCATTTTACAACCTTTCTTGCCACAGTTGATAAGTTAGGAGCCTGGTTATTAAGTGAATCTGGCTTCCCCATTGACTTTGCTTGTCAGAAGGTTGCAAAAGGTGATCACATGACCTGGGACATAGCAACGGTCATCAGTATGAACCAGTTGCCAAGCATCTGAATTTTTATCACATGATCATGAGGATGCTGCAAGGTCTTACCTGGTCCTAAGTCATTTTCAGTGCTATTGTAACTTTGAATGGTCATTAAATGAATTGTTGTAAATTGAAGACTATCAGTAATTAATTCAGGTTGATCTGTAGTTCCATTATATCCAAATGATATATACAACTGCAATAATTTGAACAAAGTAATATAAGTGCTTAACTTTTTTTTATTGATGCATATGATTATAAGCATATACATACACATACATAGAGTTCAATTATTGATAAAGTATTTGTAATGTTCTATATCTAGCACATCTAACAATTTCTTTGATGCTATCAGTGTCTATCAAAACAGTGTATGCTTACATTTTTAATTTTATATTTAAAATTGTAACATAGGAAGAAATTTTAATGCATACTTATTTAAAATATAAGCAATTTCGTACATTATTCATGGGAGAGGCGGTGGAGCAGCAGCTTAATGATATAGGAACTGCCAACCAGAAATGGTCTACATTCTGGCAATTTGAATCCATGAAGGAGTGAGCTCCCCTCACTTAATCCTTAGCTCCTGCCCACCCAGCAGTTCAAAAACATGCAATATTGCAAGTAGATAAATGTGTACCACTTAGGTGGAAAAAACCTAGTTGTGTGTGTTCATGTGTGTCCATGTGTTCATGTGTGCAGAGAGAAGCTGGACCTGGCCGAATGTGAGGCATTGCAACACGAGACAAGACAAGACTGGTGGAGGAGCCTAGAAGAGCCAGCAACCCAAGTGCCGCTAGCTGATTGGTGTAAAGCTAGTTTGTCCCTGCAATGCACCAATGGTAGGCATTCCAACACCGAACAGAATGAATTAGCAATCTAGGACTGCATTGTGTCAAACATGTGTACGTTTCCCTGATGTTGTCTGCTATATGCTAAATAAATTCTTTCTGTGGAATATGATGGAAGAAAGAGTTTTATACTGTATATAACAACATAAGGGAACAAAGGAAAATAGGAGTTTTTCTTCCAAAAAACCCAAGAAAGTCCAGTTGCCTCTTGAAAAAGCACCTTTGGGACTATCATGACATGGACAAATGAGACTCTCCATAGACTTATGTTGGATATGTTCACAGTCTCAAGTTATTTGTAAAAAATAATAAAGGTGAGATACAAAATAAAATAAAATAAAATACAGAGGTCAAAAGGATGTTGCAGACACTCAACCAGTATCATTAAAGGAATGTTCTGTGGCATGTCCAATTTGCACTCTGATGAACAGCTAAGTACATTGGAGATCATGGAAGCTGAAATCTAAAACCTGCTATTTCTTATATTGACCTATATCCGCTATAGGAGGTGCCCTCACCCAAAGCCTAAATTGGATTTGTTTTTAGTTCTACAGATCCTGTTATTCCTAATCGTAATCAGCACATCAGCCACTGAGTCCTAAAATGTGGTTACTACTACTATGTGAAGAAGGAATAGGATGACTGACAAGAGATAGCTCATTTGGAAGGTCTAGCTTCCAAGGAGAAGCATCCTCATGCTACTTGAACCCCCAATAAGTGCCAACTATATCTAGAAGAGACTAAGCTGACTGGAGAAATCCCATCGTAAGAAAGTCAAGTTTGTTGGGAACATCATTCAGACAATCTGTTTTGGGTCCAGAAACCTTGAACAAATGCTTCTTCAGATGTTTCTCAAAATCATCCAGTGAGTTTCCGTGAGGGAAAGTACTCTTGAACTTTGGATTTCCCTTACCACCCTGTCTTGATTAGGTGAATTTCCTACAAGGTGAGTTTGAGGGCTGTTAATTTAACCTTGATGTTGTTTGAACAATAATGTAAATAGGGTTGCCATTGCCTTCATCCAGGATGGCTTTTCCCAGTTAGTCTATATAGCACTGAGATTTTTCTGGTTATTGCCCACCATCTCTGACTTCATGTAGCTTTTCCGAAACCAATCAAAGTTGCCTCGATGGGTAATATAAATCACATTAATCTGAGTAAATCAGACGGCAAGCAAGCAAGATGACGCTCATTGCGTCATTAGGTGTTTCTATGCACATGGAGCACAGAGTACATGGATTCCTTTTTGCTTGAATTATTCTTCAAATGTGCCCAACCAGTTCTTAAGCCAGAAACCATCCTTTTTTTTCCCCCCAAAAGCCACAAGGTTCTCAGTTATTCAAGGGAAATTAGAGTGAACGTCTGAAGATCAGCCAGGCAGGTCGCTTTGGGAGGAGACTACGGTTTGGCGTAGCTCGCTTGCACAGGACCTTTCTTCTTCTATACAGAGTGAGAAGCCCAAGCGCTTCCAAAAGAGTTTGTTCTGCCCACCTCGGAACAACCTTTGCTGCCGAATCCAGCCCTTGCGCTCTGCCCCTGGGTTTGGCTCACCAAATGATTCCAAAAGAGCGCGGCAGTTTCCTTCCGGCAAACCTTGCCCAGCTCGGCCGCCGCTCGCGCGCAAAACCCACCTGCTGCTCGCTGGGGAAAGAGGGCCGCGAGAGCCTCCGGGTCCCCTGCGGGAGTGAGGCGCCGTTTTCTCTGCGTCCTTTACTTATTCCAGTCCGACTCGTTTTGGCCACCTCAAAACCCCGCTGGGTGGGCTGTGGGACGCTTCGAAGTAAACGGGAGGG
>JANHGD010002225.1:186395-197912 GCA_027560375.1 Imantodes cenchoa
GATTTCACCCCTGGTTCAATCTAAAATAGACAATTCTTCAAATCCCTTATGCAACCCTAAATAAGTTGCATATACCTAAATAGGTATAGATTAGATGTCAGCAAATGGTATCCAACATCAGCTCTGTTTATGTATTTTGGATTTACCTACAGCATGAATTCATTATGTTAATTACTGTTCATCAGCCTCTTGTGACCTAATAAGTTTCTTGTTCATACAGAGCCCTGTTGAGAAATAATACATTTTGATTGATAAATGGAGAAGTATTGAAGCATCTGCTGCCATGGAAATGAGGAGAGCATTTAAAAAATGTAAAGAACAAAAAAACAAAACAAAACCAAAAACCCCCAGTAAATAGCAAGCCACAATTGCCAACTTGTGGAGATAGTCTTACTGGGAAATAGCTAAATAATTGTGCAGTTGAGTAGCAATCGAATGACTATTGTGTGAAAGCCATCTTCAGAAAAGATTTGCAATGCTTTCATTTCGCGAAGTGTGCCTTGATTAAAAATAGACCTGAAGAATTAAGGCTGGGGTGTGTGTGTGTGTTTCCTGCTCATGACACTGTATTTCACTGTTGATCTGATAAAGGAATAGCGTAAACATGAAGGGTGGATGTTTATTTTCTTTCATAGTACCAGTAGAAGATGGAAATGTGTAGGCATTTAGTTACACTGAGGTAAGGAGAGACAGTGGCATTCTGATAAATTTGGAATTGTTTATTCAGAATCAATCTCAGTGGTAACCATGACTGTAACCTGACTTTGAGAAACTCAAAGGAAAGGTCTAGAACAGTGATGGCAAACCTATGGCACGGGTCCCACAGGTGGCACGTGGAGCCATATCTGAGGGCAAGCGAGGCGTTGCCCTATGTCAGCTCCAGCATGCATGTGCACCATGGTCAGCTGATTTTCAGTCTTCTTTTCAGCTGTTTTTGCTCCCCCCAGGCTTTAGGAAAGCCTCCTGAACCCTGAGGATGGTGAAAAACGGCCCAAAAGGCCTACCGGACATCCGGAGGCTTCAGTGAGGCCTGTGCAAATGCACAGGGTGTGTAGTGTGGGGGTTGTACGCATGCGCAGAGGAAGGGCGTTGCATTATGGGTGTGGGCACACATGTACATGCTATCGCGCTCGCGCACACCCTTTTGGCACCTGAGCCGAAAACGGTTCACCATCACTGGTCTAGAAGAAGGAGAGAGAGAAATGAAAATAGAAAAACATGCCTGTTTTCTCTGCACTGTCTTTTTAGCATGCCTCAGAACAGATGAATTTATTTGAAGAAATACTAATGTGTTCTTGGGTCTATTTGTTGATTAAAGAATAAGCTAATGTTTAGTTTATAATTTCACAGATACTGGAAGTGAGCTATCGCACCTAATGTTTCCATTAGTAACGACGTAGGCATTATCCTTCTACTCAGCAGAAATGTTATAACCAAGAAAGAAATGTTTATAATCCATAAGCCAAGGTTAATGTACTAAGGGTATAAGATCAAGCGTTTAAATCAGGCAATTTTGAGTAATTAGCATTGCACCACTGACACCAATTTAGACAGTTTGTGTAGAGTAGGACCATCACTTGATGATCAGAACATCTCATGCAAATATAATTTAGAACGTTAAGTAACTAACCCCTGAACACAAAAAACAGCTTTTTATAAGAAACCTTCTCTTCAAAATGTAGCGGTGTTTGCATTCATGCGAACAGTTGCTAATAATTTATTAACAGAAGCAAAACAACTTATTTTGCCTTTAATCTTCTTCCTTTTTTGAAATGATGGGACTATTTTTGTGGAAATGTTTCAGAAATAATTCAGCTTGAGGCAGACTTCAGGGATCGGATATTTTTAGGCAGAACATACTTCCAGGTATTTATAAAAAGTGTGTGCAACTAAAAATATCATTTTATAATGGAGCATGCTTGTTGAATGTAAATATGGCTGGGCTACGACTTTATGGATTGTTGTCCAATATTGTTTCTTATTCAGAGAATTTATTTTGCAAACACATAATATATCAAAAGGAAATTTGAGTGAGAAAGGAATCCAACACAGAAGAGAGTTTAATTTAAAAAATACTATTCCTTGATGTGAGGGTAGCCAAGAAACGTTTTTTCTTTCAGGATGGTATCAGGCATTGATGGTGGCAAAAGACACAGGATGGCTATATATTATGCTGATCTGCTTTTCTACTAACTGCAAGATAGCATTTTGAAGTGGCTCAGGGCCAGGCTATCTCACGTACCACATTCTACCACATTCCTCCCTCCGCCCAGTTCAATCGCGCAGAGTTGGGCTGCTCCAGGTCCCATCGACCAAACAATGTAAGTTGGCAGACCCTCGGACTAGGTCCTTCTCTGTTGCAGCTCCGACCCTTTGGAACCAACTACCCCCAGAGGTCCGTATTATCCCCACCCTGCCGGCCTTCAGGAAAGCCATCAAAACTTGGCTTTGGCATCAGGCCTGGGGCTAATTAATTCCATCTGAGCATTTAGCCGTGTGTGGATGAGGAGTATATGGGTATATTATTGTCCAGTTTTAACTATTATTGGGATTCTGTTTTTTAACTGCTTATATTTATTGTATTGTATTTTTATGCTTGTTAGCCGCCCTGAGTCCTTTTTGGAATGAGCGGCATATAAATCCAAATAAATAAATAAATAAATAAATAAATAAATAAATAAATAAATAAGTTAGAAATAAGGAGAAATTTCCTGACAGAACAATTAATCAGTGGAACAACTTGCCTCCAGAAGCTGTGAATGCTCCAACACTAGAAGTTTTAAAGAAGATGTTAGATAACCATTTGTCTGAAGTGGTATAGGGTTTCCTGCCTGGGCAGGGTGTTGGAATGGAAGACCTCCAAGATCCCTTCTAATTCTGTTATTCCTATTCCTATTCTGTTCTGTTCTGTTTTAATCCAGGCAAAGTATAGAAACTATCATTTACTTTTGTATAAATTCTTGTAAATATAAAATAATGTCAAAAATGGTTTACAAGAAATTACTACATGCAGTCATAGTAATAAAAAGTATGCTAGGAAAAATTAGAACCATAAAAATAAGAAATACCACTACATTATGGATTTCAAAATTTTAATAAAATATCACAAATATTACAATGCAGAATAGGATAACTCTTTAGGAATAATCAGTGATGCCAGTGGAAGTGCTAATAAACTGAAAAGTTTTGCTATATCCCCAGAACAAGGCATGCGTTAGATAGTTAATGTTGGCTAATTACATAAATGACATGAGAGTGTATAGCACTTACAATATCTGGCATGCATAACATCTGGAAGAGTAAAGAGATTCACACCCACAACCAAATGCAGATTAGTTAATGCAATAATTTTTCTGATTGCTACTTATGGCTGCGAAACTTGGCAGATAGGAGAAGGGTGGACGCCTTTGAACGATGGTGCTGGAGGCAACTATTACACATGCCATGGACTGCAAAAATAACAAAGGAGTCCTAGTCTGAACCTCACTTAAAATATCACTTGAAGCCAAGATCTACAAATAGAGGGTATCATACTTTGGTCATGTCATGCGAGCTGACTCACTCGAAAAGTCAATCATGCTGGGAGTGATCAGTAGAAAAATGAAAAGGGGCCGTCCTAGTGTCTGTTGGCTAGACACTATAAAGAATGACACTGGGATGACCATGGCAGATCTGAAGGAGGCAATGCAAGACAGAGGAACATGGAGAGTGCTGATCCATAGAGTGGCCAAGGGTCAGACATGACTAAACTGCTGATGATGAATTACATACATACTGGTATTTCACATGTCTGACTACATTACTGTAAAGTGAATTAAGTGTTCCAAATATGTCAAAAATTAATATGCGCCCTTTTTACATACAGTATGCATATATAAATTGAGAATAATAATAAATTTATATATTAAATCTGATCATAAGAAAGAACAAAAATTTGGTTTGCATGTAATCACAACATTTTTAATTCCACTGGCATGAACAGTCTGTAGGTTCCTGCATGACATACAGAATTTCAGTGCCATTTCCAGAGCAGTAAAGTGGTACAGTTCGATTCTGAACTCCAGTTTCACGGCAACATTTGCAGAACCTTAAATGGCTATCGATGTTGACATTAAAAATTGTAGCAGAGGGGCACTTTCCATCACAAGAAGCCACACTTATCTGTTGGAGACAGGAAGGAGAAGGATGTCATTGATAGTTTCAAATTTTATCATTTAAATTTATTGACAACTACAGTCATTAAATCTATGTTAAAAGTTTGGAAATTCAACTTCTTGCTGAATTTCTTGTGTGTTCAGGTCTCATGCAATAGCCCCATGGTCTATTCACTATCAGCCAGCTTACTTCCTCTGCCATTTGCCTTTTTATGATACTTTGCCATTTAATTCTTATAACAAGGACTTCTGTGTACTACTATGTAATACTTGCAAATGTTACTTTAATATACATATTAGTGTGCTGCCTAAATGCATCCATGCCTGCCATGGAAGGAGAAAAAGGAATATTAATAAATAACAGGACATCTCCAGTTCAAGGCAGCAAGCTTAAGATTCCTGCATACACATATTCATGGACATATTAGATAAGGTGATATGCTCACACAAATCCTTATTTTTGCACATGCATACATGGAAAATGGCATCCCTCTTGCTTCTATTAGACTTCTAGTGGTATCCAGTATCATTTACTATTAAACCATTCAGGTGTATCCACAAGGGTTTGAAGTAGAGAGGATACTATTAATGGTGATTATGTTCCTACTTGAGTAGGTGGTTCCAGGCCCTAAGCAGAGACTTCCAAGGCCCAGACTTCTTCCTTTGCTTTTTAACATTTAGAATAAAGCTATGGAAGGTATAGCTTGATCTAGTGTAATGTTGGTAACATATTGATTATTACGGGTTTCTGCATCACCATCCAAGAGATACTGGGAGGATCCTGAAGAGGAGTTGTGAATAGGACAAAATAAACTCAGATTAAATCCTACAGTATTTCTCTGGTGAGATCACATTCCCCTGAAAGAAGGAGAATGCTTGTATTCTAAACTTTTGCTTCAATAGCAGATGAAAGCTGCTGATGACATAGCAGATAGAAAAAGGCAGCCAGGAGGCCTTTCTCCAAAATCTATACAGCATGTGTTCAGTAGATGTTAAGGAGGTTCCATATGGAGTGCCAGTTACAACCATACATGGACCAGGAGGCCACAGTGATGGCAGGTCATGCCCTGCTTCCTAATAGGCTTTACTACTGGGAAAACACATAGTCCTGCCTTTGGAGATCACTTACAAATTACACTGGTGCAAATACAACAACTTCAAGCTTCAAGAAGAAGAATCTACTCTTCAAGCTCCTTCCGCTTGATAGCTCCCAATACCTCAAAATGGTGATCATGGATACTCCTGAGCGACGACTTCAGACACATACCAACTACTGTACTTCTCCACCCAACTCTAGAAGTGGAAAAGAAACTGTACGAAGCTACCAAGGCTAAGGAGACAATAATCCAACCGGTGAGGTTGCCACCATTATACTAAAACCCCATCTTCATCACCAGCAAGTAATAACTAACCGTTCCCTAGCCCTAACAGAGGCTCCGCACACTCCAAAGTAGCAGCTCCGGCCACTTCTGTAACTTTATGCCACCAGATTTGAAATTTTGGGCCTAAAACATTTAGAACTCCACTGCCTTCTATCTGATCTAAGTGTGGCACACAAAATTAAATGCCACAATGTCCTACCTGTCAATGATTACTTCAGCTTCAACCGCAACAACACACAAGCTCGTAATAGATACAACCTTAATGTAAACCACTCCAAACTTGATTGCAAAAAAATCGACTTCAGCAACAGAGTGGTCAATGCCTGCAATACATTACCTGACTCTATAGTTTCTTCCCCAAACCCCCAAAACTTTAAGCTTAGACTGCCTACCGTTGACCTCACCCCATTCCTAAGAGGTCTGTAAGGGGAATGCATAAGTGCATCAGCGTGCCTACCGTCCCTGTCCTAAAGTCCCCATGTATTTGTAAAATATCATATACTCAAAACCATGCTTATACTTCTTATATATTCATATTAATGTTTATATTTTGTCTGTAGTCTTATACGCACTTGACAAAATAAATAAATAAAATAAATAATAAATAAATAAAATTTGATTATTGGCAGGACAAGTCCCTTCAATATTAATTAAATTCAGTTCTTGCTTGGGTTATCAGTAGGCTTTGGTATCCATGTTAAAGAACTGGCCATTGCCTAATTAGGAGAAGGAATTCTATTCTGCACTAGTCATCTGGTCTGAGATGTCTCTGAACTGATGAAGTCAGCATTTAAATAATGTTAGGGTAAAAGCAATTAAACTGCAAATTCTTCTTATAAGTAGGAGGATATTACTAGGGGGAGAGTTTTCCAGATGTCAAAACAGTAATAGGATTTGCATGTATGTTTACCACACTAATCACTGTTTTAGCAGCTGATATACTCTAAGGCTGAGAGAAAGTGACTAGAGACAATGGCAAACCACTTATGAAAAACCTTGCCAACAAACTGCAGGAACTTGTCCAGGCAGGCTCCAATAATCAAACCGTTGAATGGAAGGGGGAAAAAAACCTCCTATATATGAAGTAGCCCCCAAATTAGACATTTATACTTACAGGACTTTGGCTTATGCAGTCTTCTTTTCTTACAGTAGTTCTGACCATTATTTTCTGGCAAATCCTTTCATCTCTTTTACCTGATAAAGCATGAAGACATCAAGACATTTTTTTACTACATCATTAGTTAAAAAGCTCTTTAGGTGTGTGTCATCATCTGAACATGCACCAAGGTGTCTAATCCTCCACCCATAATCCGTTTGTGGAGCTTTGTTTTGTTTGTAATAGCAGAACATCTCATAGCTGTTTATTCACGTTCATATATACCATTTCCCATTCTCTTCCTAATGGAACACCTAGACAGGAAGGCTGAACAGCAATTAGCTTTAAAATAGGGTGAACAAGCATGTTCAATAAGTGTGAAGAAGCTTACAGACCAATCAAAATGTGTATAAAAGTTAAGAATATGGAATGCTTAGTATTGGCAGTTCTAGCATGATCTCATTTTTCTGGTCCCCTTGGGCAGCTAATTTAGAGTTTCTATCAGATCTCTGAACTGACTGGAAGATTTCCAAGAGGAGCTCAACCAAAGCAACAGTCCTTTTTGTGTGACACAGCACACCTGGCTATCCAAGAAACTACTCTTAAGTAAAGGCACAGCCAAAATTGCCATTTAATTTTAGAATGAGAAGAAAGTATCCGCAGAAAGTACCCTGCAATCTGAATTATGCTGCATCCAGAAATTATAACAGGCATAACTGCAAAGGCAGAATGCTTTCCAGTTTCATTACGCAGACAACATAACATAACATTCAAATTTGCCTATTTTTCCTATTTTCCTATTTTTTCAGTTCAATTTCAATTCAGTTGTGATATTATTACAAATATAATTAATAGTCTTCATTGTTATATTCATCAGTCAGAGTAAAATAACCCTATCATATTGTAGAAAATTAAGTAGGGCATTCTGATTTTCAAGCTCCATTTCTAGAAAGATTAGATTGGTTTATTTGATAGCTTTTAGACTATTCTGCTGTTACTAATATTGCTATTCACTTTGGGTATATTTCTCTAATGTAATGTATATATTCTATCAGTATTAGTTAAGATTTGCTTTTAAATTTTATATTGTTTTATGAATTAATTGTAAACTACTTCGAACATTGGAAAACAATTCAATCAATAGATGAAAAACAAGAGCAGAAATTTAAAATCCCAATAAAAGTCACAAAATGGGTGTTGTCCACATCATTAATTTTAATAGAAATATATTTTTGCTCCTTTTCTGGACAAGTTCAATGCTTATATTTCAAGAATTATAGCCACAGAATTGTTTACAAAATCAGATTCATGAAGTGCATATTTAGGTAGTGCTAGTTTTACTATGGAATAATATTTTTTGATAATTATAGAGTCAATCAACACTTCTCTGAATCACAATCTAATGTAATATATCTATGTATATCAACATTTTTTTAAAAAATAAAGAAAATAAAATACATTTATTAAAAATAGTAATACCTGGTTCACAATTAATACTATCAGTAGAGACTACAGGGCTAATGGCAAAGGGTAATACACCCCGTCCAGAACCTGGCAGAATTATTGGGAATATAAGTTTCTTGTAATACGCAAAAACATTTTTACATAAACAGCATTTCATTAATTCTTACACTGCCAATTTCTAATAATTTTTATGGAAGCTGTTCTTTTTTATAAAAAGAAACAAATATTCTTATTTTTCTAAATTAATAATATCCCTATGTTTTAATATCCATGTGGATAATAAGGCCCTTACATTTTACATGTGGAAAAAAAAACCTGGAACATGATTTGGCAAGGTAAGAATTAAACATATGAACTCACTCAGCATGCATATAATCATTCACCTTTTCAAATAAAGATTATTCATTCCCATTAAAACCCAAGGGATTTTAAGCTATACTTGTAGCTCAGTTATACTCTTTAACCATTAAAAGCACATGCTTTTAGTTTGTTGTAAAAAAAAACCCTTTATTAGTATATAAAACAGCATTTAATATTGATTTTTTTTAAAAAAAGCTAGTCCAGCAAACAGTTCTGAAGATAACTACTAAAGCCAAATTTTTGGTTAAACATTGTTTCAGAGAACAGTAAAGAAAAATTATTCTACCCATTTACATGATTTACTTCATTTATATAAAATATTGATGGGGAGACAGAAATTTATGGTATTCATGCGATGTTATTAACCTTCAAATACCAATTTATTAATATCAATATGTCAATTTAGTGACATAATTGCCAACATTTTCCTTGTCATTGTACTACTCACAATAGTAGAAGAAAGAGATACTATGAAATTATTAAGAAAATATATGTATGTGTGCTGTAGGTTCCATAATATTCTGAGTAGAAATCTGATCAGGAAGCATTATTTTGGAAAATTTGAGAGACACACAGTGTTTGCATATTTCTTCTTCTCCCTGACACTATACCACTGGCCAGTACCATTCGATGGCAATGCAGAGTGCAAGACAACATTTAGCAAAATATGAAAGATTATTTATTTATTTATTTATTTATTTATTTATTTTGTCAATCACATAAAAGGTAGTAGTTATTGATATAAGGATAAACATTAGCAATGTAGATACATATAAAATAATAATAATAATAATAAAAAAGCAAAATAGATACAAGTAAAATAATTTTAAAAAGGTAATAGGACAGTAGGACAGTAAGAGGACAGTAGGACAGGGATGGTAGGCACAGTTGTTGGGGCACATTCTTGGGGGCAATATGCTGACTCTGTAAACTGCTTAGAGAGGGCTGTAAAAGCCCCGTGAAGCAGTATATAAGTCTAAATGCTATTGCTATAGCTAATTATATCATTAAATAAGGCATAGATTTTGATGGAAACTGAGTAATATGTGGGTGAGAATGTGGCTACTCCAAGAGCCATGTTGCAGACCCAGCCTGAATCCTATGGGATATATGCAAGTGTGAAGAAGCTTTTTGCTACATTGGATAATTCATCTAACCACTCAGTATGCATAAGCAACTAAAGAAGAAATCAAACTGTCACCAATGATTACACTACAGAGAAAGCACCAGGTTTGCTTTCTACAGCTACGTCTCTGTATTTTCCTTAATTACATACCTCGAGAAAGTTTGTCACTGGCACTGCCTCATGTGTGGAACAGGAATTTATATTTATATTTTTACCTCCAGCAATGATGAGACTTGATAATGAAAAGGCCTTCCCCCAACTCAGCTTCGTTTAGAAACAGTTTCCTTTGGCACAAGTTTCAGGATTTACTTAGATAACAACTAGATGGCAGCAAATAGAGCAAAAGGATTGATTCTTGTACCTCTTTTCTGCCATCTGGTGCTTGTTTAGATGTTTGCAGCACCCAACCTTTTCCCCAGGCTCCCAAACTGGAGGAATAGAGAGGGATGGTTATTTTGAACTGGGCTGGAGATACAAGCTAAAATACCCCCACCCTGGTGATATTGCTTGTATCGAGAGTCCATAAACTTCCAATACATTCAGCCATTTTATTGTGTTGTTCTAGAAGCACAGCATTTATAATGCAGCCAAAATCGCCAGGAATTTTCTTGGATAATACCAATCAAATTGAATAAAAACACCGGTATCCTCTCCTTGTGGAAGATGAAAACATCTTTCATTATCAAATATTTCTTCAATAAGTCTTTCCATCCCCTCTTCCTGAGGATGAACCTATGTGATTGTAATGGTATACAGGAAAGGCCTTGAGAGATGAGGTGAAAAAATGCTGCCTATAGATCAGCATGAAGCTAAGGGCTATGCCCTCTCTTATCTGATTATTCTCTTGACAGAATTTCTTTGCTCCATCTCTCAAGATCTTTCCACACACTATTACATCAGCAGACTGAAAGTTCAGTTCTGTTTCATACTTAACATGGTCTATGAACACTTGCAAGGGAATTGGAGAAAGAAAGAAGCAGAGAGAACATGCTCTGCAATTTGAATCCAATGCAGATAAGCTTAAATTCTATATATTTGACAGAAGAGGTGTGTGTGTGTGTGTGTGAGAGAGAAGTGGGCTCCTCCTGGTTTGGACCAGTTCTATAGAACTGGTAGTAATGTGGCGGCCTGGGTCACTGGAACTGGCAGCGACCCAGGACTGCCACGCTCCCAAGCCAGTTCTCTCGGTGAAGCCATAGGCGCCACCATCTTGTTTTTTGCACTGCAGCCCCACTCAGTCACTTTAGTTTTTCTCCTCACCTCCTGGGCAGCTTGCTTGCCTAAGCTGCCTTCCCACGTGGTGCCTGCCCTGCACCCCAACTGAGCTGCCTCCTCCTGCCTACAGGTAAGTTGTGCTAGCCCCCCCAAGATCTTGCTGCATCCCTCCCCCGGCTCCATCCCCACAGGGCTTGCAATCTTCCCTTCCCCCGCGCCTTCCAGGAGTCCCCACATGCACTGTTTTTTCTCCCAGGGGCTGCTGGGAGGTTTGCTAGGCCCAAAAACGGGGTTGAGCCTTGCACCCTGGGAGCAAAAACGGGCTGTGGGGAGAGAAAGAAAGAAACTCTCACTGTTTGGGACCACCCCCCCCCACATGCACTGAGCTTGAGTTGAGAGCTTATTGTAAGTGGTTGCTAGCTATCCTTGCTCAGGCTAAGCTAATCAACAGTGGAGCTCTAAGAATACTAGATGATCGATGGGCATGTTCTCAGTTTCAAAACATCTGTTTTTTTAATGCTACCAAAGACCTTCTATGGTTCTTCATAGGAAGGGAGAAATGGAGAAAGGGAGGGAGAAAAAAAGAAAAACAGAGACAGAAAGAGACAGAGGGGGGAAGAAAGAAAGAAAAAAGAAAGAGAGAAAGAAAGAAAGAAAAAGAAAGAAAAAGAAAGAAAAAGAAAAAGAGGAAGGGAGAGAGAGAGAGAGAAAATGCAGGTA
>JANHGD010002225.1:212457-225914 GCA_027560375.1 Imantodes cenchoa
CTTTCTTTCTTTCTTTCTTTCTTCCGTCCGTCCTTCCTTCCTTCCTTCCTTTCCACTCTCCCTTTCTTTCTTTCTTTCTTTCTTTCTTTTCTTTCTCCCTTTTTGGCAGCGGGAGAAGGAAGGAAATGCTCTGGGATTGAGAGGGAGGGTGGCCCGGCCCAGCCCGGCAGCACTGCATCCTCTGTCATATGCCATTCTGGAGCACCATTGCTGCCATTGCCACCCCTCTTGCCTTCCTGGCTTTAGCTCTGGGACCAGCAAAGAAGCACAGTTGAGTGGAGCCAAGGCATTAGCGTGGGAGTGGCGAAGAGTTCAGGGCAGCTGGCAGTTCGTCTTTGTGCACAGAGGGCAGGCGAGGGGAGGGCAGGGGGTTCCCCACCCCCGGCACCCCTCCTCCATGCAATCTGCTTCTGCTGAGCAATCTTCTTCACGCCACCCGCTTCGCTTGTGTGGCAGATGGGCTGGAACCTCTGTGCTTCTTTGATGGCACGGTTGAGTGGGGCCGGGGCCATTCCCCCCTTTGCCCTGCCTAAATATACAGCCGCTGCGCCCACCTCTCACCTGTTGTGGCTCCAATGGCGGCGGATTTCGGAGACTTGGGCTCATCTGGAGCTTCTCCTCTGGAGCTGAGCCCGTGGCTGGTTCCTGCTGCCCCAGGTGTGAGGGAGCAGGGCAGGCAAGAGGCGAGTGTGGCGGCTGTAGGTTCAGGCAGAGCATGGAGGGGAATGGCTCATTTGGAGCTGCTCCCCAGCAGCTGAGACCGTGGCCTGTCCCTGCTGCCCCTGGGTGTGAGGGAGCGGAGTAGGCAAGAAGCGGGTGCAGTGGCTGTATGTTCCAGCAGGTCATGGCAGCAGGGATGGGTTCTAACTTACCACACCGCTGGTTCGATTCCTCCCACACTGAGTGGCTGCGCATGCATGCGCAGTGCCGAAAACCAACAAAAAATTCCCGAAAACAATTTTCCCCCAAAAAAATAAATTCCCAAAAAAATATGGTGGCGTCCACAGACTGGCACCAATAGAACCGGCTCCGTGACATCACCAGCGGTTTACTACTGGTTCTATAGAACCGGTGTGAACTGGGAGGAACCCACCTCTGAGTTTATCATAACATATAGGTAATTTTCAACTTATAACCAATTGCTTCCTTGCCCCCTCCCCTGTAATCATACAATTGCATTTTGAGCACTAACAACTGGCCTATGTTTATATCCCTTTTCAATATTCTAAAGTCATGTGACCGTGTATTTTTAAAAAATGGCAGAAAACCAATGTTTATTTCTAATTCCAGCAAAATATGCCCATTGTAGATATTAGATTTTTTTAAAAAACTTCTGCAAAAAAGGTTGTAAAATTGGGCACAGTCATGAAAGTGACCTGCTTAATAATACAATACAATACAATACATGTCAATATAGTCAATAATGACTGGCATGACTTATGATTGTAATTCTGGGCTCAATTAAGATAATAAATTGAGGACTACCTGTATTAGCATTTAGTAAAAAATAACTATCAATATTAACCTATAGTATTTAGCATGTTATTGAGTGGAGTGCTAAGCAAAATATAAATTTGAGTTGTTCTGTTCTAAATCCAGCCTTCTGTGTATCATTAATGTCTAGCAAACAAACATGCAAAAGCCAAATAAAAATGAAATGATCAGGAATGATGGCATTAAACTTACAACAGTAATCTGGTGTCCTCCACTTAATGCAGATATTATGCTTGTTGCATAATGCTACATATGCAGAAAGTGCATCACATTCATAATTCTCAAAATAGGTATTGTTAACCCACATTTTTTCACAAAAATCTTGTGGTGAAACCTAGAACATATATATTTGATACATCAATAATCTGGATAAATTGGAGAAAAATAATCATTAGTTTCATATTAACAACTTTTGTACAAATAAAACCACAATCATTTGTGTAATATAGCTGTTAAATAAAAGTTGCTGAAATGTTAATGAAATATTATTTTTTGAACTATTAATATAATTCTTATATTTAAAAAATAATAATTGCCCAATTGACTTTTATTTATTCATTCATTTTCCCCATTTTGGAAGTCATATTTATTTAAGGCCCAGTGACCCATTTTTGCATATGAAACCTGGTTTAACGGTAGAAAAAGAAATTTTAATTTCACTTCCGTCTTACAGCCCCTTCTGCATTTTTAAATTCTGCTGCAAAAAATTAGGGAGACAGATCAGGGGTAGGTTCTGGCTTACCTCGCTGCTGGTTCGCTCTTTGACATGCTGCACGGGCGCAGGTGCATTGTGCGTCATGTGCATGCGCAGTACTAAAAAAACCAGTTTCTGTGCATGCGCAGAAGCAAAAAACAAGATGGTGGCACCAATGGTGCTGCCGAGAGAGCTGGTTCCGGGGCTTGGCAGGCCTGAGTTGCTGACGGTTCTAGTGACCCAGGCTGCCAAGTTACTACCGGTTCTATAGGACCGGTCCAAACAGGCAGGAACCCACCTCTGAAGTCAGTTATTTAATCAATTGCGCTCATTCTGGAGCCAGATAGGGAGGTGAAATTTGCTGGGTGGTGATTTTCAAGGACCTCATTTAGAATGTTGAGATTTAGCCTAAAGACTGTTGAGCCAGAGACATTTTTAACCCTTTGAGAAACAGGTGAGAAAGAATCGGTTTCCTCTTAGTTGGGAGGGGAGTCTAGGCCACCCCTATTCTCTACTTATAATTACTTCACACTCACTTTTTTGTGACAAGAGGCAAAAACCCACTTCTGTAAGAGTTCCATACAATATGTACAATTATCCTCTGTGCAGTTTCTAATGGGTCTTCTTCTTGTTACATCAAAAGATTTCTCGATTTCCCAACTTTTGATAAAAATTTCAATTTCTTCCATATTTGTAATTATTGTTCTATTTTGCATTTTCAAGTCGTCAGCAGGGTCACCATTGCAGACACCTTAAAAATAAGCATATACTTAAAATACATGAAATAATTGAAACAGCATTACATTTCTAAGAGAGGAAAACAAATTGAAATTTTCTCATCCATTTGTTAAAAACTAGAAAAACTATTAAAATAAGGTATAATCAGTCCAAGAATGCATTTTTTGATTTCCAGCATCCATCTGCCTCTTACTTAAAAAAAAACCCCAACTAAAGTATATCACGTCTAGGTAGTCCTCGACTTATTACCACAACTGAGTGAAAAATTTCTGTTGCTAAGCACGATAGTTGTTAAGTGAGCTTTGCCCTATTTTATGCCTTTCTTGCCATAGTTGTTAACTGAATCACTGCATTTGTTAAGTTAGTAACAGGGTTGTTATGTGACTCTGGCTCCCCATTGACTTTGCTTGTCAGAAGATTTAAAATGTGATCACTTTATGAAGGTACACTACAATACTCCCAGCACACTGCAACTTCATAAATACATGACAGTTGCCAAGCATCTGAATTTTGATCATGTGTCCATGCGGATGCTGCAACAGTCATAAGTGTGGAAAGCCGTCATAGATCCCTTTTTCAGTGCTGTTGTAACTTCAAATAGTCACTAAACAAATAATTGTAACTCAATGACTACCTGTAGTGGAGACTTAATTTTCATAAAAGTTCTATTTAACAGTTTCATACATTCTGATTTATCATAACTATGTTCAAAATTTCTAATTACGACTAGGAGCATTACACTAATAATACATTTTGGGGAAAGAAACATAAAAATTGAACAATATAGCACTAATTTCAGATTCAATTAATTAAAACTCAGAGCATTTGCATAGAACATAGAATTGAAAAAGTAGAAAGAATTGTCCTCATATTCCCTTTTCTGTTAACTTCAGCAATGAATATTGAAGCTGGATAAGTTAGAAGAATTTACTGTGATAATTTTACATAAAATAAATGGCAGCCATAGAAGGAAGAGAGAAGATAGAAGAAAGACCTTTGAAAAGAAGATTGGTGAGCAAATGTAGATCTAAAAATTTAAAAGTTCAAAGTCGGGATAACAAAATAAAATTATATATATTCTTACCACAAAGCCCTTCTGTCTTTGTAGATACATTAGAGTTAAAGCCATATTGGATGTCCATAATGCCTGTAACATGAGCCCATTTCATATTAATTCCAGCTGGTGTATTGATTACAAACATTGCTCCAGTGTCCTGAATACATATGCCATCTTGCAAGAAAGGCAAAGGTTGGATTATAGAATTCACAAGTACCTAAAATAATTTTTAAAAAAATATAGGGATTAAAAGAATCATTCCAAAGCTATGCTTTTGAAAACCATTCAGAGAAGAATTCTCTCAAACCTCCAAACAATCTCACAATATTTAAATCTGACAATACACTTTTTTCTAAGTTATATTTTTAAAAATGAATTATTTTTAGCAAGTAAGGTAAAGCCTTATAGCTATGTATTAACTACAAAATATGTAGTTATTTAATTCCACCCCAGAACTGCCTATACTATTGACATGTTTCTGATAAACATACAAAACTTAGAATGTGCCTTGTTTTAGCATCTGTTATGAATGCAACATTATAATCACAAAAGATAAGGAAGCATCATTTTGGGTTGAGGAATATACATAGAAAGTATCCTTAGTGATTCCTCATTTGCCTATAAATCCTTTTGTGATTGTATTATTTGTTTCTGCCAACCAATTTTGAGAATAGTTGAATGGGCAGCCAACAGCCAACAATAGAGGGACAACAACAACAAAATAATAAAGCACAAATTTCAAGATATATGAATTTTCTTTTTTAACAGCAAATACTAAAGATGAAATGTTGATCTGGGAAGTATTTTTTGAAAACGCATTATTGCGGTTTTAAAAAATCATGACAAATGAGATTAATATTCATAATATGCTATAAGGTATTTATTCAGACCTGAGGCTGAAAATTTAAAACCAATTGCTAGGTTGCTTTCTGGACACAAATTAAAATGTTTGAATAAACTATTAAAGTCCTAACCATTTTAAGGGTTGATTATCTGAATGACTGCTTTTTTTGTTATGAATTTGTCCTCAGTCATTTAGGCAAGATGAGAGGTGTAAAATTTAATCAATCAATACATTTAAAAATTTTAGCCTGCTCTATGGACCATTTGGACCACATACTTCCATAGTGTACTTTGCCTGGTCCATTGCTTAATTAGAAGATTTATTAAAACACATCTTTTTAGTCAGGCACTTTAATATAAATTATTTTAATATTTAATGGTCTATAATTGTTAAATTAAAAATTCAGATCTGTTTTATATAGATGGCTGATAAGTTATACATACAAAGATAATCATAGTTCTTAGGCTTTCTATTAATAGTAGCCTCTTATTCATTAAGGCCAGTTAGTTTATGCTTGTAAAAGAATTGAACTGTCTACATAATAACATTTTTAGCAGGATTCTACAGTCCAGCAAAAGCTTAACTCACCTTTCTTGCTAAGCGGTTAATAAGTACAGCATATGGTGGTATTGTTACATTAAGTTTCTTAAAACAAAGACCAGAGGCACTTCCTGCTGGGACCTTGAAAAGAAAGGACAAACTGTCCTGAAACTAAAACAATTAGCATATTACTAATTCTTAAATAATGATTGATTTATTAACAACTGTACTTTAAAAATACTCACTAGTTTTCTTATTGAATTTGCACTCTGAAAAATAATTTTAAAAATGGGTCAGATTTCTTGTCACATAAACACATAATTCCAACTCAGCAGTAAATATTGTGACAGACTGCCCTCAGGTGTCTATTTATGAGTAATTATATATATGTGTGTGTGTGTGTGTGTAATATTCTTTTGCTGATAAATGAAAATGAAAAACTCAGCACAAACAAACATATGTGTGTGTGTGTGTATGTATATGTATAAAACTTGCATTAGTCCCTTCACATTTGTTCTGAACACTTATAGCCTCAATTTAAAAACTCTAAATCTAATCCGATACCTGACAATAACCTCCATTAAACTCTAATTTTTTCCTGAGAAGGTATGAATAGCATTAGATATTAATATTTATAACTTACTAGGTCAGTCAGCTCAATAATACACTTTAGCTAATTGTTCTATTCATGTGGAATTACCAAGAATCAATAACAATATATTTCAGGTATAATATATAAGTGAAACATACTTTTTAATATTTATGCTAGGAAATGTGTTTACAAATATAGAAACCCAAAATATTTTCAAAGCATTGTAAAAAGTTTTGTTTCTATCTTTAGTGTTCCTACCTGATTAGCTGGGCACTTTTCAATATGAGCCACAATAATTTCTGTGGATAACTTGACTAAAATATAGGATGCTACTTTATATAGTGCTACATTATTTCCATCAAATGTAATGATACTCAGTTCAGAGAGGATAGAACACTGACCTAAAAAAGAAATTACAATTAATGAGATCGCATTAAGATTTTAGGTGTCTTTCAATCTGGAATTATACACTGAATAAATTACAATTGCACTGAATTTAGAAATAATAATTTAAAAAATTGCTTAAGAAATCATACAGTTTACTGCTATCTGTATTTGCTTAGAAGTACTCTAAGATTTCAATAGGCCATGTACTAAAATCTATTTGCAATATATTGTACTGATAAAAAGGGTACTTTATAAAGTATGTAGAATTACACGTATGCATCAGACACAACAGTCAACAGAGATTGGATTGTCTAACTTAGCTACAATTACATTTAGTGGCAATCAGCAGAAGTGATCAGACCAGCAAACACTAGAATTCTGCTTATTCACTGGTAAATCAAACAGCTGATTTGTCATTCTGTGCAAATATAGCAATGCGCAAATATGTTATTTCAACTCAGACTTTCGTATCTTATTCTGCTAATGAAAAATGTGTTGGGCAAGAATATATCAACTCAGTTGTCTGATAATACTGAAAAATGTATTTCAGTAAATGAGAACTAAAAATTATGCAAGCAGTTAAAACAGGATATAAGTTTATATGTTACCCCAAGGTGCTTCAACAGTGAGATGACAGCATATAAATTTAATAAATAAATAAATAAAATTGGCATTTTAGGATCTTCTTAGCATAATTTTCCTGTAATATTTCAAATGCAAGTTTAAGATTCTCTGTTTCATATATAATCCAATATAACCATTCCAAGACTTACAAGGACATTCCCATTCAGGACAGCAGTTGTCGCTGTTCTTCTGAACTGGCATCCCTCGAAAACCACAGTCAGGTTTCTCCACATTCTTATGGCAGTTCCTTGAAAGATTGTACAGCATCCATTCCATGTTAATGCAGACGAACTGGCTGCATTTGTCTATTGGATCAAGGTATCTTAGCTTTTCCATGATGGGGGGAAAAATTGAATCATTGACATATGATGACATATTTTGTGTACCAAAATCAGCAGGCTCTTTTAAGTATAAAAATGTAATTATGTACCTATTGAAATTCTGACAATATTTTTATAAAGGGCTTACCATAAAACTTGAAAATATGTAGGTTTATAAATATAGATCTTTGGGATTACCACAGAAATGATCCTTTTGGTTGGCATGTGATGGTTAACTATAATAACCTTAATTTTATTAGTCATGAAAGTTATAAGTCATGATAGTTATTAAGTGATAATCATAAAGGATGTATTTACCACTGAACCATTTTATAATTAAGAAATATGCAAACACATCTTGAGAGCCAGTTTAGTGCAGTGGTTTAAAGCACTGGACTAGAAACCCAAAGACTGAGTTCTAGTCCAGCCTTACCACAAAGCAAGCTGGGTGATCTTGCAGAGAGGATTTAGGAACAGTGGAAAAGGTGGGGCTTGTCATCTGACATTCAGAAGCCCCATCCCTCTTAATCAAGAATTCCAAGGTTTTTTTTTTAATTAACAGGTTCCATGGCCTGAAAAAACTGGAAATCTCTCTAGTAAAACAGGGATATTTTAAAAATATAGAAGTAAAAAGTAAAACAAAAAAGAAAGCAAAAATATATTTACCATGCATTCTGAAGATGTCACAGATACAAGTGTATGTATTTTTGTGACAAATGAAGTATGTTCATCACTCTTTGTTGTCATCATTTTAACTTCAGCCTCTGTGGGTTGGGTTTCCACAAGTTTTGCAGTGACTTGAGATGAATCTGTTATTGTGAAATTCTGTGAGCTGATGATACTTACTTCCTCTGGTTTAGTCACACTGTAATAAGATTTTGTTGATGGAATCCTAGACCAATCAAATGTTATATCTGTCACCTCCGAGAAAGAAACTGGTTTTACTGAAGTTGTGCTGCTTTGACTAGCAGATACAGTCATCTGAACAGGTAGTAAAGATGGCTTTTCAGTCCTTGCATATGTTGTGATGTTTTCCTCTGAGGTTTTATTACTTTTTAAGGCATACAAAGTGCTCGTTATATTTTGAAGTTTTGAAGCCTGGGTTATTGCTGTTTTGCTCCAATCTGAAACTTTATCCATTTCTAAGGGCATGGTTTGTAGAGAGTCTTTGCATGGTTTAGGTGTAAAGACAGTAACATTCAGAACATATATGGGTCCTGGGGAGACAGCAGGAACAGGGATTGAAGTAGTAGTTGATTGAAAATCAAAATTTAAAGGAGAAAATTCAGTAACTTCAGCAATTTTGTGAGGAGCTATTGTGCCAGCAGAAGAAACTATTAAATTTTCTGAGGGGCTTGTTGAGTACTTTTCAATAATATCTTGTGGGGTTGATGTAATTTTCCAAAGTTTTTCCAGAGTCAAATCTGATTCCATTGCTGGTTCTGCAGACTGAGTACCTGTTAAGGAAGATAAAGTTCTCCTATACACTGAAGAAGTCAAAGGTGTCCTTCTTTTTCCCAAATACATGGCTGAGTCATCAAAAGTAGTCAAAGAAACTGAAGACATAGTATGTATAGTGGAAAGATTTGTAATTAAAGTTGAATTTGTTGAGCTCAAATCATCATTTAGCAATATAGCAGGCATTTTTATATCAGTGCCAGTTGGTACTACAGCAGAAGTGATGGGAACTGTTGATAAACTTCCAGTATGTGATGCTGTAACAGAAATCTGAGGAGTAGAAGTTCTTGATGTCAAAGAGGTTTTAAAAGAGGTTTCTGAAGATGAAGTAGTAAAAGTATCAACACTTTTAACAGTTGATGGAATTTCTGATTCTGGATATGAACCAAATGGTTCATAAGTTATTTGTGCTTCATCCTGTGAAATCTTAATAGGAATACTACTTGGCACCCTGGTATCAGCAAACTCTGACAAAGTTGTAAAATCAGTTGGAATTGGAGATGAATCTGCATGCAACACATGTTTACTTTCTGCTGAAACTGAACTTGTCTCAGTTGATTTGGTAGTCTGAAGAACTGCTAGAAGAGAAACTGTGGAAGGCCTTAAATGAAAGCTCTTTGAAATAAGTGTCACTTCCCCAGTTCCTATGGGCCTTTGAGATGTAATTGGAGGAGGCATTAATGTTGACGTTGTGTGGGTTATTTGAAGACTAAAAGATGATTTTATGGGAAAAGGACTTTGCGTCACAACTGAAGTTGTTTTACTAACTACATCAGCAACAGTAGAAAAATGTTTTGTGGTTAAGGAAGCAATATGTTCAGAAGGTGTCAGAGGTGCTTTTTGTGATGATACAGATGCAGACATTAAAGTTTTATTTATCAATTTCAAATCTGATTGAATAGTCACTGAATCTGAAACTGAAGTATTATGAAGAGGATTTGATGCAAATGAAATAAATTTACCAGTAGCAATAGATGCAGGAACTGGAGACATAGTTGTTGTAAATGTAGTCAGATAAGAACTAATTCCTGAAGTTACAGCAAATGTTTGGGTTAAAGGTAAATCTGTCAGTGTTGTGGAAGTTGGAAGAGTTCTAGCTACCACCGAAGGAGGAACTGCAACTTCCAATAGTGTAGTTGACTTAGTTATTAAAGGAAAAGCAGTCACTGATGGTATAGCAGTAGGTGCAGGGTTACTTGATGAAGAGAAATTGTAAGTTTTATTGTAGGATGTTGTTTTTACACTAACCATTGGAGCTTCATAAGTAGTTGGGAAAGTTGTTGACAGAGATCTAAGCAGCATAGATGGGGTGGTTGTGTTGTAGTTGTCTTCAGAAAATAATTCTGAACTTGGTGACAAATAAGGTAAATGAATGCTTGAATGAGATACTGAATCTTTGGCAGTTGTTGGTTCAGTTGAGATTTTGGTAGATAAATTAACATAGGTTGGCTCAGTCTCTTCAATAACCAATGTAAGTGGCATCTGAGAAAATGTTTTTGATACATTCGTTATCTGGGAACTTAATATTGTAGGGTTTGTTCTAACTGGTTTGGTTCCAAATGAAGATTCTGTTGGTTTCACAGCAATGCCTGGGGAGGGGGGGCGAAAAAAGTCTTACTCCATATGATTTTGAAAAGACCATGGATAATGAAAATTGTAATCTGGTGTCACTGTCCCAAAGCTACATGCAGAAATCTGTGCTAATTTTCATGAACAGTATATCTACTCTTTTAGACAATAAACTCAGAATCGCGCTATGAATCAGATGGGCGGTCTCTAAATTTGATCGATAAATAAATAAAAGTAGAGAATAGGTTTATAAATGTTTCCATTTATTCTTAGTAGTAATAGTAGTAATATGCCTTATTTTCACATATCTATAAGCAAATAATGATGCAATCTGTAATGACAAATGTAATAGAGCCTTATAAATGTTGTATTCTCTAGGATGGTAATAATGTTATGAAACCTTTGCTCCTTGAAATCCATTTTGTTTTGTTTGTTTAATTATTTTATCTGTGATTTAATTTTGAATACTGTCTATTTTTATTAATATGTAATTGTACTCTGGATGGAGTATTTTTGCTATAATTGTAACCCACTGAGTCTCCTAATTACCATAGCCCCCCGCTCCAAAAAACCGAATGAATGATGTTGTAGCAATGCAAGAACATTAGATAAAGGACACTTACAATCTTCTGGATAAACACATTTAAGTGTGACATCATCTAGGATCATAGCTTTTGGACAATATGGTATGCATCCTTCAACCCTACAATAAAAGATTCAAGAAAAATACAATACAAGCAATTATTTTGCCCATATAAATTATTAACTCAAAATATTGAATGTGATTTAGAATTACCATTCTAAAGAACTTAACTAAAGTTTAAAAAACCCAACTTAATATTATTTGTAGACAATTCAAGTGGAAAATAATACAATAAATATTCCTTTCACTCACGGTGGAAGAAATTTGCATGCTGTTCCTTCAGGGTCATTGCATGTTTTAACACAAGGATTTGTGCAAGGTTCATATCTCCATTCACACATCCTCCTGTAAGGTATTGCTGATTGGAGTTCTAAGAAATTTTAAAATCATTTTGTAAATGATACATTTCTCTCTATAAACCAATAGCTGAAGCTGGCAGAAATACTGTGAATGAATTTACTCTAAACCTAAAGCCTTTCCCTATTGAAAAATGCAGTACTTTCTTGTCTGCCCTCTTCCTCACTTCAAACAAATATAGTGTTACATACGCACTCTGCAGACTTCTAGAGTTGTGTGTCTTTTATGAAATCATATACTGTAGATGTATTTGGGAATGTAGGCCACAGTGTGATTCTAAAGAATATTTATGTAGAAATAAATGCAATAAATAGTTATGAAACATAAATTGCTCTTTCAAATAAAAGCAACTGAATCTTATAAACAAAATTTATAATTGTATATAAATATATTCACCTAAAATCTATTCTACACACATCTATTGTACACATCTATTGTACACACATGTATACTTACCCACATACACACACACACACATAGTGTGTGTGTGTGTGTATGCATATAGTTCGTGTGTGTGTGTGTGTGTGTGTGTAATTTCAAAGTAAGGACTGTAACTATGGTTGGTAAAAATCATAGGTTTTTGCAGCATGGGGATTTGACAGCATCTCCCATATATCATGATGCGTAACTCACCCTCAATTCTGAAGCTACTTAAGCTTTTGAATTCTTCAGAACCATCAAACTTTGAGATTTTCACTGCCGAAGTGCTAAGTGTAAGGAAGAAACCTTTTTTGCTGTGCAGTTCAAATGTACTATAACTAGAGATCCAAAGTCCTTGGTGATGGATAAAAGTTGTTCTTCTACGAAATGACAAACTTGCATCCCACTGTGCTAAGAAAATGCTGTTGTCATTGTGTACATAAAGAAAGTAGTTTGGCCTTTCTGCACACTCAAGTGAAATCAGAGATGACGCTGCCAGAAAAAAATGAAATTCATAGCAACATAGAAAAGCTTTAATACATATTACAGCAGCATTTAAATATACATATGAATAAATAAATGATACAAAATTCAGAGAAACAAGCTAAATTGCACAGATCAATCCAAAGTAATACTAGAAAAGGTACGAGCAACATAATGTGTTCTAGTTCCACATATCTGATGAGGCTGATGCCAGTAAGTATATTTCTGCCCATCTGACAGTATTTTTATTTTCTTTAAAAGTACATTTTTAAACCACCCATCAATAGGAAGGAAGAATATTTACTGCTGTAGCTCACGGAACAAATTCAGGGGCCCTTCATAAAGTACAAAAACTCTACAGCCAGAATATCCAAAACTGTGATCTGTTTTCAAAATACTTTGCTTTAGAGATTTATACTGGATATTGCCAGAAAGAAAGCAGGTGAAAAAGGCTGCCTATGCACCATTTCACAAGAAGCAGAAAGGTTCCTTTTAATTGCTCAGTGCCCAGACTCAGTGCCCCACTTTGGTGTCAGCTCCGTACAAAGTTAATGCTTATCTTCTTATTGCTTTAACTGTGGAAATAGAAAAATGTCTCCTATTGCTGTCAAAGCTTTTCTTATCCAGTCTATTACAATAACATTTAATCTAATTTAGGAAGTGTGTTTAAAAGAACACAATCTAGTGCAGAAAATTTAATCCTTTTGCAGGTATAAAACCTGGAATTTAATTGTATTGGATCCGAAGTAAATACTCACATAAAATTTTATCTTTGTAAAGTCCAGGAGTTAGCATAAAATTGTAATATACTTTTTCATGGAGATTGTTTCTAGATAAAGGAAAGATCTTTTTGCTGTTAACATTGATTCCTATAACTGTGTCATTCTGTCCATAACTGGCCAAAATATAAGGCCCTTTCCCAAGTTCTGGAAGTACAAAAATTACAATGTTAATTAGTGGTAGGAAAACTAGTAATCTAGGACAAGCCATTTAAAAGCACAGAAACTTGTTGAAATGAATCAAAAGCAAAATGGACATAAAATTAGAACTCCCAAAATCTGGATGACTACTGTGTCTAATAGCTTGAGTTTTCATGATTGTTCCAGACAACAATTTATATAGCTTTTGGTAGTATGTTATCCCAATATGCTCTTCAGTGGTGTTTTCCTACTCCCACGGGCCACCACGCCATGGGGGTAGAACGCTAAAAGTGACTCACAGCTCCGGAGCCATTGGC
>JANHGD010002225.1:339060-357627 GCA_027560375.1 Imantodes cenchoa
GGCGATTTTTTTTGCTTCCGCGCATGCGCAGAAGCAAAAATGAGCCAAAATCTCGTTTGGGCAAGCGTGGTCACGCATGATTTCAACTTCTGCGCATGCGCAGAAGCCAAAAATCGCGCAAGTGGGGGGCGTGACCACTCGCAACGACTCGGGCTGCGCGCACAGCCAGCTACCGGAGCTCCGGTAGCAAAAGGTAAGTGGAACCTGTCCCTGGAGCAGACCTGCCCCCAAATCCTGAACTGCTTTATCTACTTATTTTGTAGTAAATTCTTGTAAATAGGAGAGTAGCAATAAACATACTTCTCCGATCAACTCTAAGTGTCGCTCTGGTTCTTTGCCTCTGTCATCTATTCCCTTAAAAAAAAAAATTAGATCATAATCTGAGGAAGTTAGTGTCCTTTTGTTGTCCCAAAGAAATCCCCTCCCCGTCCCCCAAAAAGAACATAAACACTGCCTTTACTCTGTTGTGTTTTCTGCTAAAGTACACAGACCAAAATAGGACAATGTTTCCTGACTTCATTCTGGAGCCTTTGGAAACGTAATTTTTTTTTAAAAAAATGGTTTCAATCAGCAGTTTGGAATGCAATTAATCTAGTACCAGGAAAGATTCTATGGCTTATCCTGTGACTGATATCAAGGGAGATTGGGAAGTCACTCTTCATTTTGGCTCAGGGAAAAATGAGGTTTAATTTTGCAAGGGTTTGAAGTATTTCTTTAATTCCAGTTTACATATTCCAGTTTACATATTTATGATAACACAAAAAGATCTAAGTGCAGAAACAAAAATCCCATTGGTAAAAGGATGATATGATTTTTTTCCTAGTTGGGACTGAATCTTTTGTTCCTTTTTTCCCTTCTAGAATGCAACTTTCAGCAAAGATTTGCTACAGATTAGAGCTTCTGTCTACAAATCCATTAGTAGACACAATGAAATAGCCCATGGTATTTTGTGCAATTAACTCATGCATTAGTGTGATCTTCCAAAGGACAGATGGTTTCCAAAGAGCCATCTTCATGCTTTTCTTCATGCAAGAATAATGCTTCATCCTCTTAAGATAGGATATGGATAAGTCACCCAAGAAATCAAAACAATCTGGCAAAGTTTACTATGGGTGTTTCTTTTTAAATACATTTTAAATGTATTTATTTAGCTTATGGCAAATACATGGTATAAATACATTATAGTGGTTCAAATGTTAATGTCCAGTCCACCCAGCCATTCAAGGACAGGGTGGTCTATGTTGAAAACATCAGAGATTGGGCCAGTGTAAGCTCTTGATGGAGCAGACACAATGTGATGGATATTTTGTCGAGAAGCCCCACAATGAGGGTCATAAGCAGTTGCATAAAATCTACTCCTACTTGCTGGCTCCCTATCTTGAGCCATGTTGCACCACCAGTCCTATGAAGGTAGGAAGCCTTAGTGAAGGAGTACAACAAAATTTTGAGAAACTCACTTCTTCCTGTGCACGCTGATCTTCCTCATCTATCAATTGGCAGGCTTAAATCCAGGAAGCCCTCTCTGGCACTCGCTCAACACTCGCTCAACAGCTGTGTAACAACTTTGACATCAACACACAGTGGAAAGCCAAATGGGCTGCTGAACGACCAAATACAGGCAGTTACATAGATGACCCTCCACAAAAGGTGCCAGGTTTTGACCTTCCTCACCAACATTGATCAACTCTGAACAGGATCTTTACCCAACATGATGTCTGTCAGGACTCATTGTTTAAGTGAGGTCTTGTCTTGTCTTTACTCCTCAGTGTGACTGTGATGCTCCACGTTTTTAAATATAAGGTTGCTGATAATTTTTCATGGAGTTTTACCCTACTGAATCATAAATGTAGTCTTTGTTTTCTGATTGCTCCATCTATGCTGTTTGGGGTCCCATTTGTTTTTATCCTTGTGCAATTATTGGAAGTGAATTAAAATCAGCTCATGCATTTGGATTCTCTCCCCCACCCTCAAATTCTATTAGTAATCATTCAATTTGATATATAGGTGAAAAAGATAATGATTAGTAACACGAGACTGCCATTGAAGTAAAGCATATGTATATGTTTGTCCTCTAGAGACTTGGGGGGGGGAGGGGAAACTGCATGGTCCTTATTCCTTTTTAAAATTCATTTTTTTTCCCTTACTTGAATTTTAATGATGTATTTCCCCAAGCATAATTTATGAAGACTTGTATTGATTTTGTGATTTGGTTATTTCATGTCTGATTGCTAAGCAGTTGGTAGATAGCATGGGATAGTTCATCCAATTGGTGGGTGACAATTCATCACTGCGACATGGATTGTGTCTTGTCCCCAACTTCAAGTCTCTGAACCAAAATGTCTTGATGGAACGAAGAAGTATTTGTTTTTTAAAGCAGTGTTAGAAATCAGTAATGTTTAGTTGGATGAGATGAGTTACAGTGAAACTACATTAACCTTTCTGTTAAACAACTTAATTTGCTTGAAGAGTCTGTTCCTCATCACAATTTTATAGGGCAATTTCTAGGATAGCACATGCTTTGCATGCAGCCTCGGGCTCGTTTCCTGGACTACGTGGCTGAAAGATGCAAGACTAAAAAGCTACTCTTGTAGTCAGCCTGAGACCTTGGAGAACTGTCAGAATTCTATGGATAGATGCTGAGATTTGGCATAATGCAGCAACATATGCTTGTGTTCTCAAACAATAGCAGCTGTCATCAAAAGCATTTGCTAAAATCAGGTCTGCCCTTGCCCAGTTGGTGAAAGGAAGGGCAGGAGCCAAAAAGGACCAGGGAAAATGAATATTACACGACCTTGTGGTGCTAACATCAAAGAATGATTTCTTATATGCGAGTTGGGCTTTTCTCCATGATTGCTAGCTTTTGTTTCTCGTACATCTCCTACCCTCTATGATTTATTCCACATGAAGTAGTTTAATAGGATTGCTAGTTATTGCCCTATGCCTGCTAAGATCCATTTGCAACTTCCTTGATAAAGCAACGAGAGTGCTAGAAATGAAAAACAAGCACATGGTTCAATGCTGTAAAGTGCCCAAAGTCTTTTGGTTGCATGGATTTGCATTTGATTCTTATACTGTATTCCGGTTTTTCTCTTGTTCAGATAGGCAAAGATACCGTAATTCAGGGTCTGAAACAAAGAAAATATCTTGGAGTGGTTCCTTTTTTATCCAGGTGCCCCTCTCGGAAGCTTTCTCAGAGGTGCTGTTAGCAGAAATCCAAGCATAGCTAGAGCTTGCATTAGTCTTCTCAATCATGAATGTACGTAGGGTATCCTTCTGTTCAAGCTAATGTCATTCTAAGAGCAGTCAAAGAAATTAAGACAGAGATTCAGAGACTATGAGAGCTGATAGTACTACCAGGTTATACTGAACCCCTGGCAGCTATTCCAGGGTTTTAGATGTTAGCACTTGGGCTAAATATAGGATAGAACAAGTCAGATCAGCACAAATCAGAATAGATGTCATAGGTAATGTGTGGGATATTATATCAACAGAGTAAACAAAATGAAAATCAATCAATCAATTATGGGATGTGAAACACTGATGAATTAAGTGATAGAAATATTTCTAACCTTCATAGCCTAATCTTATTGCACTATATAATCTGTTTAACCTGGATATCCAGTCATGAAGTCTGATAAGGAATTAAATGGGCCTGGGAAATGAATGTGGAGCAGTTAGAGAAGGAGCATAAAAGAAATCCATCATGGGTTGTTTTTTTCTTCAAGCAAGGTGGCACGATTTCTTAAAATAAAATCCATCATAATGTGGATGGGCACATAGGTCATGGGCTCCTCTAGATACCAACTTGAGGCATTTCTAAGGTCAAAAAACTGCAGAACTGAATATATTTGGCAAAGTTGCATACAAATATGAAAAGAAATGTATACAAACTGTTTTGGTTACATATTGTTACAAATCTGTATGTGTCCTTCCTTCCTTCCTTCCCCCATAGTTTAAAATGAAATAGAATTTGCTTTTATTCCTCTTATGTTTATAGGTTGGTGTTTTCCTCGTATATTTCTTTAATTGGTGCAGTGGTAAACAAAGAAACTAAAACTGGAAATGACAATTACATTATATTTATCTCTTTTAGATTGAAGTGAAAGTATCAGGAACCCATGTTTAAGTAAATCTAGTTTAGTGTTCCCATTATTCAAACAATAAGTGGATGTATTTATTTCCAGATTCATAGTCATCCAAACCATTTGTCTGTATGTTTAAATAAACTTTGTATGACCTTGCTTCATCTATTTCTGGAACTTTAAAAAACCCTTTATTTCAATATTATTGAAATCAATTTGTTTGTTTATCCCACATAACCTAAGATTAGGTAGTGGCACTGGATATTTCAAAGGATAAAATGTCAAAACTGTTTCTGCAGCTGATAAATCAAAGGTTCAGGAAAATTCTGATTACAAAGGGGCAGATCATTAACACAACAGAATGGTATTTGTTGAATAGATGAAAGTACAGGTAAAGTTTGTCAGTTGTATCTGGCTGTAGGTGGCAGTACTCATTTCCATTTCTTGGCCCAGGGAACCAGCATTGTCCAAAGCCTGATAATGTGCCAGAATGGCTATACGCCTAAGGCACACAGAATTCTGTTACCGGTGGTACCTATTTATCTGCTTGCATTAGCCTGCTTTTGAACTGCTCGGGGGACAGGATATCTGCTATGAAGACTCAATAAAGCTTATCACTAATCAATAGCCTTCATATCAAATTATGTTAAATATGAACTTATATGTGGTTCAATTGAGTCTGATAACTGCAGCATTACATCTCAAGGTTGACTCAGCTTTCCATCCTTCTGAGATCCATAAAATGAGGAGCCAGCTTGTTGGGGCCAATATGCTGACTCTGTAAACCGCTTAAAGAGGATCGCTTAGAGAAGGTTGTAAAGCACTACGAAGCAGTATATAAGTCTAAGTGCTTTTAATTATATCAAGAATCATATACAGTGTTCTATTAATTACTTAGTTCTTTTATTGCAATAACGTCTGTTTTACATAAGAAAGGATAGGAATACCTGAGCAGTTCAGAGAGAAAAAAGGGAATGGTGTTAATGTTGGAAGTGCTCTTTCTGTGTGTATCCATAAAATTATACATGTAACTGGGCTATTATTTTAAATATTAGCCATCTTTTTCATAACAGATTTTTTCCCAAAGGTTAAAAAGTAGAGTTTCAAAATATTTTATTTTTTATCATATAGACTTAGGTACTGTAGAAAAGTCCAAATGCTAATATATTTGTAAAGAAAAATTTAATATTTATTACTGTAAATAAATTATGGAGGAATAATCTAGTTTTGACTGTTACGGTGCAGTTTATTCTCAGAGTAACTTTATTCTTATGACTTAAGCATGTATAAATATAGCAGTAGAAAAATAAATGTCAAGTTTAGATTTTTACCATTTGCTACTTACTATTTTTATCATTTTTTTCATTTTTAATGTAATAGTAGTAGTAGAAGAAGCAGAAAAAGCCTTTTGAATTAAAGTGTCCTATTTATTTTACCTTATATATGTATCCCACTTAGAAAGTGTCTATCTCCTCACAGAACAATTCTATGCTTTGCTTTAACGTGTACCATCAAAATCTTTATTGGAAATTTGAAACTTAATTAATTTTAATTTATCTTAGGATTTCGGCAATTTTGTTTATTATTTTTAAGTATGGGTTGGATGAACATCTTGATTTTAAAGCTGGAAAAAATTATTCCATTATTTTAGAAATGATGTTTAAATTTAGGCTCTAAAATTATACTTTCGAGCAACCTCATTTTTAGAATGGGAACTTATTACTGTATTAAATAAGATTGTTTTTCTTCTGTCATATAAAAATAATTCAGAAACATATTTTGGAATGTTTACTGTGTCACAAGTAAGACTTCAGGAGACACAAATTATGCACCTTTTGCTATTTATATTTTATTGATTGATTAAATTTGTATGTGCCCATCTCTCATCAAGCAACTAGGGGCTGCTTTTTCATGATCTGGAATGGAGAAGACAAGGTAGTTTGGATGTTCCAAGAACTCTTAAGTATACTAAAGTTGTAAGGTAAAAAAGCAGGGAAAAATATCAGGCTTTTATAAGATTATGATATCAGAAAGGTCTTTCTGTTGAACAACTTAAAGGAAAAATAGATGAATGTTGTGGCTTCTACAACCACAGAATAACTGGAAACCCACATTAGCCTAAGCAATCATTCATTGAAGAAAGTAGCCAGAATTGGATGCTTTCAAAAGACTGTATTGCAAACGATGCTTTACCATGTGCAGTGGCTGTGTTCATATGTTATACTAAGCTAAAACCAATAAGAAATATACCATGGCTATAGACAATATTAAAATAAAATACAATAAAAATAATTATCTGTGTTTATACATATTTGGGGTGGGCCTGCATCTCAGTATGTATACTAGCTGATCTGCAAGAATACTGATAGGTCTTGCTTGGTAATTGGGTGGTAATTGGGATCATTAGCTCTGCAGTTGCAGCAGACCCTGTTGCTGTCATTAGACAAATCCTGCATAGTCACAGCATCCTGTAGTCACATGACTGTCTTTCACAACCTCTTTCTGGGTTCCCATTGACCTTGCTTGTCAGAAGCCAGCAGAAAAAGTTTGAAATGGCAAATTTGTGGCCATGAGATGTTGTAATGTTGTAATTGTGAACTAGTTGCCAAGCATATGAATTGTGGTCATGTGACTTCAGAGACTGCAATGGCTGCAACTACAAGCTATCGTAAGTCTCACTAATTCCACACTCTTGCAACTTCATTTACATTAACTCCAAAATTATTTCATGTTGAAAATTGAATAGCTGCTTAAGAAAACAAGTAATCTGATTGCATATTCCTAATAGAAAATTTTAAGATGGATATTTTAAGGAATACATACAATGAAAATTGAAGTATAATATGCTCATGGCATGACTGAGAAAAGTAGTACAGTTTAGCAAACAAATTGAAACAGTTATTAAAGTGCCCACAGTTTGCATACGATACTCATACAAGCCTATAAAAACAGTGATAACTGTAGGCTGATACATCAAGTTAGTACAAATGTGTATCTTGATTCTTACATAAAAAGAGAAATGCTACAAAAGTATATACTGTATAAACATAGTGGACAAACAAGTATATGTACATTTTTCTTCAAACAAATGTAATCTTGTTTTGTTTCAGAAAAATTGTTTCTTGATAGAACAGCTCATATATCCTTTTTTGTTTGGAGATAAAATTAAATTATCTTCATGTTAATTATTATACACCAAATCTTATACATAGATATATGCAAACATGTAGATGAAAAACTATGTAGAAAGAGAACATTCAAAAGAAAAGACATATCATCATTAGTAATAATCAGTATAGTGTTAACAGTTTCGTTATGTTCATTAATACTAACTTAGGAAGCAGTGTAGTTTACTAGGTCAGTGTAAATGAATCCTCCAAATTATTTCAAGAAATGTAAATTCTAAATGTATCACTGCTAATTTAAAGGTTCACAACTTTCTTTGCAATCTTTGCATATATGCCACACTATTGCATTCAAATATTCAAAATCTTTATTACCATAACTGCTTTGCTGATTTTATTAACCATAAAAAGGCAACTCTAAGAGAGTTACAAAGCAGTAGGACTTGTAGTAAGCAGTGCATGTTCTGATGTTATCTGGTAGGCGGAGACATTCCAAGTTGTCATGTATTGCTAGATACATTCCTGAAATGACAGTCAGTGGAAACTCTGGCATAGAATAGAGGTTTTCCTCAGCTGTCACCATCTTTAGTAGCATGTCAGGATATTGTTAGAACAATAAGGAAATATGTCTCGTTTGTATTTGTGGCCAAATATTATCCTTGAATAGCAAGAAAGTAATGTAATAATTCGGAGCATCATCAACAAATGTAGTTTCTTATGTTCTGAGAACTCTATTGGGAGATCCTGTGTATAAGATTAGAAAAAAAATCAAGTCAGCCTTTGTGAAAGAAGGGGAACAAAACACAAACTTGTTATACTACCAGATTCCATTAAAAATGCATTAATTGAATTTTCACTGTATTGGAGATTTTTCATGTAATGTCTCATAAAATAAATATAATACTGCAGTTCTGGAATCTAATGATTTTTCTATATGTCAGTGGTAAGTTCTATTTGCATTTGTTGAGGCTTAGTCCTAGAAAAATACATGGGTAGTTGTGGCCTAAATCAACTAAACAACTGCTATGAGTAAATATTTATTTACTGATTATATGTATATATTATCACCTCAAACAAATTCACTGCCATTATCAATACAAATAAACCCAATGCCAACTGGAAATTTGGGTAGACGGTTGTCCACAGGAGGCAACCATGTACCCAGTCTCCATTAGGTTCTCATATATGTGGCAAACAATGACCATTCATATCCAGTTTCACTGTGAGGAGGTAGTAGTGAAGATATCTGGGAGCCAAACCATATTGGCCTTTGAATCTGGAAGGCTGCAGTATATCAGTAATACATCTGTTGCAGCTTTTATTTACCAGCAGATGGGTTGCTGTATTTTGCATGATATAGTTAAGAGGCCTCATGTAAATAAGGGATTGAATTAATGTTACTAGACCTTCCACCCAGATAGGCAACAGCTGGCATTTCAGCCAAAATGAGACAAAGGAACCCATGGCCATAACATCTGACTGCAAATCTAGCAATAGCTGTGAGTCCAAAAAGATGCCCACGTCACAGACTTGAAACTTGAAGAGGAATTCTCCCCATCCACAATTAAAGCCAAAGCAGACAGAGGGCCAAATGGTTTCTGGACAAATAAAAACTATAAAGTTGCCTTGGGCATAGTAAAGTTCCAATTCCATGTAAGTACTTGACCAAGGAGATGATGTTGCTTGTATTAATGTTTTAGTGGTTATGATTACATTCTTGTAATTGTTTTTTCAGGTGAAGTAACTAAATTTGTTTTGGATAGTAGAACACCAAATTCAGTGCTTTGTAATACAGATCATATATTGGTAAAAAATACATTGGTAAAATATTTAGATTTCAAAGTTTTCATGCTTTCATAAGGCTTTTGTCTAAAGAACAATAAGCCACAAAATGAAAATAATATTATTGCTTATCTGCTGTAGACTCATATTTTCAAACACATTCATAAGAATATAAAAAGAGCTCTCATGCATCAGGCCATAGGCCAATCTAGCTCAACTTGAACCAAAGTTCTGTATATGTAATTGCTGGGAAATTCATAAACGTGCATTGGAGGGCAGTAACTGCTGTCAGTAACCTTCTTCCCAGCAGCCAGCTTTTAAAACTTACTGCTTTTGATTTCGGAGGTACTAAGCAACCATCATTATTAGCAGCTATTGTTGGTCTTATCCTGAATGAATGTGTTCCATTCCTTGAAACTGGATGTCATTGCTACAAATATTAGTAGTGAAATCCATGATTTAAGTATGTGCTATATAAAAAGATTTCTTCTTTTGAGTTCTTAATCTGCCTGTTTTATGTTTCAATGAATGACCTCAAGATCTATTGTTATGAGAATGGGAGAAAAACATTGTTCTCATTTCAAGTTATCTATGTTATCTATCATGCATGCTTTTATAAAATCATGTTATGTCTCCACATTATCCTTCTTCATTTCAAGCTAAAACCTCAATTTCTCTAATCTTTCAAGAAACCTGTCCCAGCTTCCAAATAATTTTAGCTTCATAATTGCCACTTTAATCAGCTCTTTAATAACTTCAAGAACAATATGAAGTACCCCAATTGTGATATGACAATTTATGCAAGGGCGTTATTTTATCAGCAATTCTATTTTTAATTCCATTCTTAATTACTCCAAGCATGGATTTTGGCTTTTGTATAGCAGCTGCACATTTTCATCAGATAGTCCCCTATGACTCCAAAACCCTTTTTTATGTCATTGCCTACTCAGATTCCATTATGTATGTATGAAATTTAAATTTGGGGGGAACAGTATTATAATGCATACAATGTGAAAGAGTGAGAATATAATTCATCCAAATTACAAGTTTAACCTGTAAAAGAAAATTGAGTACACAGTGATTCTAGTTTGCCATACTTCAGATTTTGTTGAATTGCAGTTCTTGGAATTCACAGGAAACATGGAAGGTATCAGACTGGCAAGAGTTAATAGAAGAGAAGATGAGACTATTTTATCTTGATTCACAAGGTCTTAATAGAAACATGTATTTATCATATTATGCTACACAGTGCTATTTTATAGTATACATGATTAACTTGAAAGTCCAACTGAAATTAGTGGAGCTTGCTTCTGAATAGCTAAATAGGATTTTTAGTCATTCTTTGAACAGGTAATTTAATCATGCCTAAGACTGAAAGATGGTAAAATTTTATCTTACACTATCTCTTTAAGTAGAATTTTGATTTTTTTTCTAATTGCATCAATTGTTTATATGTCTCTGTGCTTTTAAAAGAAATTTGTAATCTGCTTACAGAACTATGGTCATTAAGTGGATTTAGAAAACTATAAGACTAACACTAACTATACCAATTTAAATTTTGTGAAGTAATAAAAGCAGGAAGACAAACTGAAAGGATGCTCTGTCTCTTGTTTTTTGTATGAAATAGTTCCCCTTTTACACTGTCTAGTCAGAAGCTTAACTCATCTTTAAATATCATATTGTTTTTATACTCAGGAACAAAATAGTTCAGATTTTGAGAATAATTTGCAGACTAAATTCCCATACTTGTTGGATGCTTTTCATCTTCATTAAGTTTGAATTACTAGGTTCAATCCTTAACATCAACACTGTTGATATTAGGTAGCCAAACAAGATTTCCTTGATCTTTCTGTTTTTGTTCTCAGTAGTTAAGCAATGAGTACAGAGTAGTTCAGCTAGCAGTTAAAACTGGAAATAATTGCCTAATTGTTCAGTATTGTATCAATCTTATTCATGTTCTTTTTTCCCTTGTGTTGGTGTTTTATATAGAGAATCATTATGTTGTTTCTTCTTTCACTAAATATCAGATTTATAGAAGCTTTCTTCAAAAAATCTATAAAGACTTGGAAAGCATATTATTTATTGTTTTGTATTATATTTATTGAATATAAACCACTTTCAAAACAAGCAAACCATGGATTAGGTTTTTATATATAAAACAAATAAGCTCACATATTAGGCTGTCATTATTTAATATATTTTATTAAATATGTCATAATTTGCTACATTTACACATTGCATTTTAAATCACAAACATCAAATTACAAATGCCTAGCTTCACACATACTAGGTAGAAAAAATGGTGTGGCATCCAAATAATTCGGCCATTAGCTTATGAAAAACAGCTATTTTGGAAACATTGCCTATTCTGTATTGAAGCAGATCGATTTCATGAAGCTTACTTTCATTAATCTGGTGGAAAGGGTCTTCTGTTTGTTCAGAGCATCCAAACAGAAACAAACTGGTGATTGATTCATGGTCTGAGGAAGGAACCCAGAACTGTACTGGCAGAGTACAGTAGAACAATTACTTCCAATGATTTGGACTCCGTGCTTCTGTTAATACATCCCAAAATAGCATCGGACTCTTTAGCAGCATGGCATACTCAGTTTGTATTGTAATAGAATGTCTAGATGTTTTCAAATGCACTTCTATAAATCCAGGTCTCCGCCATTCTATGCTTATTTTTTCTTCTCGGACAAAATTTCAACCTACAATGTATGACCACAGTTGGGACTTGACCTTCCATTATTAAGTGATGTGGTTGATAAGTGATTCATGCTCAGTTTTATGACCTTTTTGTCCCAGTTGTTAAGTGAATCACAGAAGTTGTTAAATGAATCACATGGTTGTTAAGTGAACCTGGTTTCCTATTGCAAATGGCGATCACATGACACCTGGATTCTGTCACTGTTGTAAACAAATGCCAGTTGCCAGGTGCCCAAATACAGATACGCTGCAACAGCCATAAGTGTAAGGTTATAAGTCACTTTTTTCAACACTCATAACTTTGAATGGTTGTAAATCAAGGACTGCTAATATTTCATTCCATTGTTCATGCATGTCTATATTTTTTGAATATTTGCATCTTCTAAAATGTTAATCACCCTTCACAGCTTTCTATAATCTATCCCTTTGTGGAGATAACTGAAAATAGTGTTGAACTATAACTATGGTCAGTTAGCCAATTACAAATTCATCTAACAGTTGGGTCATTTAAGCCATAATTTATCATTTTATTAACAACTTCATGAGAGACTTTGTCAGGTACTTCATTGATGTATATTATGGTAACAGCATTTTCTCGGTCTATTAAAGTAGCAACTCAGTCAAAAAAAGATGTAAGGTTAGTCTGGTATTCACTTATCATTAATTTAATGTCAATTAAATTTTGTGAATTGTATTCCTATTCAAATATTCATACATACTTTATAATCTGCTCAAGAACCTTGCCTAGTAAATATATCAACTTGACAAATCTGTAGTTTCCTGAATTATTCTCCTTCCATTTTAAAATATAACATTTATTGGAATTTCACTAGTTCTCCTTTAATTTCCAAAGATTTTAGTTAATGGTTGTGAGAAGTATGGAAATTATCTTGAAAAGAAATGCAAGAATCATGAAGTAAATAACTTAGCCTTGGGAAGGAAGAGTGAGTAAGAAAGAAAGTCAAGATGATCCCCCCTTGATTCTTCACTTTAATTTCAGGGAATCTTTGATAGTCTGTCAAGTTTCTGCTCTACTGTACAAAATAAAGTGGAATCACTGTAGTCTTTGAAATGTCTGATTCCTGGTCTGAAAGGTTTTCTTATCACCTCTGCTAGTTCCTTCATTACTGATCAGTAAGTACATCATATATTTCATTTGATTCTGGAGACTTGAATTCACTTAAACTAACTAGCAATAGCACTAGCACTTAGAGGGCAGTAAAACCACCATCACCTGCTATCAGTTCACCCTTTCGGTCTCTCAATAGACCTACAGCCTCTTTGTCTTGTATAAAATATGTATCTACAAACAGAAGAGAACATATGTAACTCAAGTTTGAACTGTGGAGTTGGTGTTCTCTTGAGTTTGGTTGTTCACTTGCAGAAGTTTCATTACCCCATCATGTAACTTGTGCCTATGCTGATGAAATTATGTGGTCATGTAATGAAATGTCTGCAAGCAAGCAATCAAACTCAGAGAGCACCAATGACTCCACAGTATGTATATAAGTACAAATGTCTGTCTGTCTTATATGACTTTTATGTTACTACTTTGAGCATTTTTGACAGGCCATAACACAATCTGCAGTTTATCCTGCAATAAAATCTATGGTTTCTGGCAGCTGTTCCTTTTAGTTATATGCCTTTGCTTCCACATTCTTTACATATTTATTTGTTTTACTATTTTAGATAGCTCTGTATCCATACTGTTTTTTTAAAAATGTTTTCCTTTTTCATTCTAGTAGGAATTGTTTATATTGCACTTTCAATACCTTGTTTTGTAGGATTTCCCATCCTTAAGGGTCTTTTCTCCTCCAGGATTTAAATTGGTTGGCTTTTGCTCACTTTCTCTGAATTCATCAAAATCTGTTCTGTAATTCAGTATTTGAGTCTAATTTTTCTCTCTTCCTTCTACCCTTAATGTCCTGATTTCAAGAAAACAGAATCATTTTATCCAATGTTCCAGAAATCTTTACTTTTCCCATCAATTTTGCCGTATTAGTAAGGATTAGCTCCATAATAGAACACTCCTTTGTTGCTAACAAAGTTATCAGCAAGAAAGTAGAGGAATTTGTTGGACCTCTGACTCTTGACCTGTTGAGTTTCCAGTTCATGTTATGGTGGATGTCACTATAATATATTCCTTTGAAAGTTTGATCATCTGATATCATTACAACATCCTCATCCATATTTTTGCTGTTTGGCCAATCTATAATAAATTCTTAATAACAATGTCACTTTTGTTTATCACTTTTAAAATTCTTATAAACATACTCAGGTTATCTATTCTATGATTCCCAGATTTCTGTTTTGGTATATGTTTCATTACATTCAACACAACTGCTGCTAGGTTACTTTTGAATAAATTACAACCTTCAAGAGCTACCAATAATACATGTTATCCTGGTAAGTTTCAATAATGCCTATGACATATTTTTTAAATCTTTGTTAGGATTTCAGATTCATTCTGTTTATTTCCCATATTTTGTGTATTTACGTAGAAACATTGAAAGTGTGACTGGTGAATTAGTGTTGTTGTTTCTTAAATTGGCTTTGTAGTAGAATTTCCTGTCAGTATCCAAGTTAGTCTTCTAATCTTGTGCTTTTGCTTTTATTTCCTACATAACTGCCCCAGTCCTTGATGGTATACTTCCTGGGTTCCAAACATTAAACTGAGCAAGGAAGTCCAAAGTGTATCCACCTTGTCAACTCTTACTGACCTGGCAGAAAATTGTACGAGATAGTTTCAAATAAACAGGCCCTCTTCTATTAGGGCATTATTTATGAAGATCAATACCTTGAATTGTATCTAGAAGCATACTGGCAACCTGATTAGCTTATGGAGCAGGAGTGTCATTTGAGCATGCCAAGGCAGGCTCACCATTGCTTGCATTGCTGCATTCTGAACCAGTTGCAGTCTTCAAGAGTAGCCTCATGGAGAACATGTGGAGAACATTGTAACATTGAGCTGTAGTGTGACAAAGATATGAGTGACAGTATGGATAGGTGTCCAATCTACGAAGGGATAAAATTGACATACAAGAAGTGACCTGTCTCCTCAACACTGACTGGAATGGGTGTTGAAGGAAAAGAACTATTGCAATATATTCTTTTTCCAACCATACTGGAAATAGCTTCTACATCCCTATCCCTAAATCCAGAAGGCCTGTTCTTTGCCTAAGTGTTTGTGAGCAAACTTTAATCCTGCCTTGATTTCTTTCTGGTCAGGAAAGGTTGACCTGGCATAAATCCCATTTAGATCTAACTTATGCTAATTTTGTTTAGGGGTAGACTAATGCATAGTGGTGCCCTGTTTCCCCCCAAAATAAGACATCCCCTGAAAATAAACCCAATCGGACATTTGAGCGCATGGCAATAAGGCCAAGAGTTTATTTTAGGGTTCAAAAAATATAAGATGGGGTCTTATTTTTGGGAAACATGGTACTTATAAGTCACATGATGAAATGCTGGGTTTTTCAAAAACTTCTTTCAGTATTTCGTGTTCTCCTCTTAAGCTGAACTGAAATGGCTTGGCCTGGGCAAGTTGGAAGTTGAAATCTTTTCCACTCGATGATTAATGTCCATCTGTTTGGCAACCTTTCTAAATAACTTACTAGACTCGTAGGCATCAACATCTATAACTATCTTTCTGGAGGCCTCAGAGAACACTTGCAGTCTAGATACTACACATTTCAAGAACAAAGAGCAAACCAAATTAAATTCCTGCAGGTTTAAATAAGAAAAACTCCTCTCAGATTCTAACAATGTTCTACCATTTGCATTTGACTTGGTAGATCCAAATCTAATTTTAGGTATTTGAGATAGTGATAAATGTAGGTGTGTACTTTTTCCACATGAAAAAAATGAATTTAAAAAAATTAAAATTACAACATGGATTAAAATAGTGCATATAATTTTTAAATAAGAAAATTACATGTGTTTGTGTGATTCCCCCCCCCCCCGGTGTGTGTGTGTAGGCCACAAACATAGCTAATACTCCTTTATCCTATTTTCCGCACAATGTGACATTGGTTTGGTAGAGAGAGAGTGACCAGCCCAAAATCATACAACCAAACTGCATGCTTAAAGAAGATCTAGTCCCCTGATTTCTAGGCAACCATCTTAACCATTAGACAAACTGTCTCTTATTATACCCCCATACCTCCTATATTGTTGAAATGAATACAGATCAAGTATCTGTATGTAAATACATTGAAAATGTCAAAAGGTTTTATTGGGGTGTACTTTTTCACATGATTGAGTTTCTCTTGGTTTGTATTTTCTAATAAAGTAAATTCTACGTTAAATACAGCTTTATGACTCATTTTTTTTTCTAGGAGGAATTTCATCTGGTATAACTCAGGCTGTTTAGGTTTTAAGGATTAATAATGTTGCCAGAATAGTAACACACTCATTATTTGAATATGAATGTAAGTAAATAACCACTGATTTTTTGTGTTCATTTGTGAAGTACATTTATTTTTTTTCTTTATTGAACAATAATTATTGGTATGCTTTCATTTCGTAATTCAAAATTGTATCAGCTGCAGTGTAGAATTTCATAATATATATCCATGTATCCTGTTTCGCTGAAAATAAGACCTATCCCAAAAATAAGCCCTAGCATGTTTTTACATGTGTGCCTAACATAAGCCCTACCCCAAAAATAAACTCTACTTAAGAGCCTGTGCAGCCAGCTGGCCACTCAATCTGTTTGGTTGCTCCCTGTGTTGCAGCCATGAGGTGAGGTGGGAGGGTCGACCTGCTCCATGCCCCCTGTACCGGCTTATGTCAGGGCCCCAGCAGCCAGGCCAACCTTGCCCCAACACCTGCTTTCGTGGTGGCAGCATCAACAGCCATGTTCAGCAGGAACCCCACATAGCCACTGGCCCACTTCTGCTTGCTTGTGGCCACAATAGACCAGGAGGCCGAGAGGTGTGCTGGTACCATGGCTGCGAAATAAGGCAAGTGTCGGGGCATGGATGGCCTGGCTGTGGGAGCCCTGAGGTAAGCCGGTGTGATGACCCAGGACACAGCACAGAGATAACACAGGCAGCTGGCAGTTCAAATTGGCCCTTTATTGCTCCAAATTTCCCCAAACACTCCCACGTTTCTGGCAACTCCCAGAGCAAAGTGATAACAAACCCCCCCACACACCTCAAGCAGCCTCTGACTGCAAATAGTCCAGTCCAGTGCTGTGTACATCAGAGCTGCACAGCAATAAACCTAGCAGAGCAAATCAAGGAGTTTAGGAAGCAAAGCATCCAGTTAATTAGTCCAGATAGCCAGAAAGAATGCAAGGACTCTTGGAAAGTTCAAACGTTGGCACTTAACACTTCAGGAACTCAGCGTTTGTTCTCAACAAATGGCCCTCCCCACAGCATCTCCTTAAGTCTCATTCCCCAGGAGTGCCTTGTGAAGATGGGTGCGGCACTCTCCTCCCAAGTAGCTTGCTCAGTCTGTGCTGTTCTCGCCTTCTACCCATTCTCCGTGCTCTCGGATCAGGAGGGGTGGTCCTTGTTCCTCGCCTGATCTCTGTCTCTCATGTTCATCCTGCCCCTGTTCCTCCCTGTCTACAAGCTGTTCTAATCCTGAAATGCCCTGACCTTACTGGTCCTGCCCTTCCCCATTTCCCTCCAAAGCCAAAGAAGCCACCCCCTCAAACTCTGAGGTTCCAGCTCGTCTTCCCCCACAGATTCAGGCTCTGATGGGGGCATGACAGCCGTTGAGGGGCGTGTGGGGCAGCTCCACCCTCCCTCATCTCATGGCCACAGGACCAGTGCATTGCTCAGCCTCCCACTCTGTTGTGGTCACAAGCAGAAGAAGTGGGCTGGCAGCCATGTGGGGTCCTTCTGGATGGAGTTAGTAGAGCTGCAGCTGTGAGGTGAGGCAGGTGTTGGGGTGTGGATGGTCTAGTTGTGGGAGCCCTGAAGTATGCCAGTGCAGGATTACTTCCACTCTTCTGTCTTGCAGCGGCAGCAATACTGATATGCCACGGCCTCCTGCTGTGCTGTGAGCAAGCATAAGAAGTGGGCCTCCTTGACATGAGGAAAAATAAGACACCCCCCGAAAATAAGCCCTACTGCTTATTTTGGTGCCCAAAAGAAAATAAGACCCAGTCTTATTTTCAGGGAAACACTGTATGAGTGTGTGTGTGTGTGTGTGTGTGTGTATGTGTGCGCGCACACACACACACACACACATATATATGCACACACATGAACAATTCTGTCTTTTAATTTTGCAATTTTTGATGAATTTAAGGAAAAAGTTCTTGAATAGCTTCCAAGGAAGCACAGTGTTATGAAATGAACTCACAAAAATTAGATTCCTAATCTTTTGGGAAGATGGATACTAATCCTCTCCAATCTTTTAGAGTACATCATTTTAATCTTTTACAACTATTGGATAGCCAATTTGGAAATTAAGGAAGTTATAGTCCAATACAGTTGATAGAGTTGCTGAGTATCGCCGAGGGAGAGCTTGATACATACTGTCATTTAGCGTTAGTGGACAGATAATGAATGCTTCAGTTGTTGGGTGTAAAATAACTATATATGGGACAAGAGAAGATTTAGAATATGTTTTCCCTGCTATTTCTTAATCTATATAGGCAATTTATATGGCCACCCAACTTACAAATAATGACATTGGGTAGCTAGCTTTTATGATTAAAAACATAAAAACCAAAACACCACCAATACAGGGTAATTGAAGGCAAACCATAACATCATTCCAAATCATTCCAGGACAAGGTCATCCAATACTTTTGTAGGTTTTCAAGGCCTCATTGAAATACCATTGATCAAGGCTAACTGAATCTCAAAGGGAATGCAGTTCCAAAGGGCAGTAGCTATAATAGAGAAAAA